>CM072515.1:73956252-73998752 GCA_036898135.1 Oncomelania hupensis
ATTAAAATACTGACTGACTGACCAACAGCCTGCAGAGGAGAATTTGTAGCAGGGTAATTGTAGCATGAGGGTGTCAGATGAAGAACAAATATTTCTAGATGGCTTGTAGAAGTGAATGTTCTGGATGAGGTAGGAAGGGGCTAATATATGGAGGCACTTGTAACAGAAAGTACAGATTTTGTAGGCAATCCTCTGAGAAACAGGAAGCCAGTGGAGAGAATGTAGAAGTGGCGTGATGTGGTCAGATGTGTGGGCTGAGTATATGCAGCGTTGTTTTATGCGTAGATTCTATGTCAGTTTTACAAGCATTGAATTCAGATAATAATGGTGAAAGAAAAGAAATTATTTTGGAAATTAAAAATATTATTCACAGTTTGATAACTAATGGCACTCAGGTGAATTTTGTCTGGATTCCCTCACATAGTGGTTTCCCTTATAATGATTGGGCTGATCGGGCTGCAAAACGTGGTGCTTCAAATATTAATTCTCAAACAATAAAAATACCGCTGTCTTCTAAAGAAATTCAAAACTCTATAGAAAATAAATTTGTAAAAGACATTAAACTTACTTGCAACTATAATAAACCTTGTGGAATTGCTAGATCAGTTTCAAGTATGGCACATAGAATAATATTAAACTCAATTAAAACCAAATATTGTAAAAATGTCAAATGTATATGTGGTGAATCTATTTCTCTGAAACATGTATTACTTCAATGCAGTAATATGCGTCCATTTTTGCCAACTGATGTTTCTATTATCTATTCCATTGATAACATAAGCTTTGATATAAGCGTTAGATTAGCAAAAGCTTTGATTGATTCTCCAGTTGCTCAGTTTATATAATTATGTATTTTATATGTATGGATGTATGAACTATGTATCTGGTGTAAATGTGTGTGAATGTGTGCGTACGTCTTATCATCTCGATGAAGAAGACGTTAATAAAACAACCAACCAACCAACGTGGTCAGATTTTTTTTAATTTTTGAGAACCAGACGAGCAGCTGAGTTCTGAACACGTTGGAGCAAATGTACAGAAGAGGAAGGGAGTCCAGCCAGAAGAGAGTTACAGTAGTCTAAGCGTGACAGAACAAGAGAGGAAATTAGTTTGGCTGTAGCGTCAGTGGTCAGATGCTTGCGGACAAAGCCTATTCTACGGATGTGAAAGTTGTATGTTTGACAGGTTTTGCGGATGAAATCTGACATGGAGTGGGTGTTGTCAAGGATGATACCAAGGTTTTGACAGAATATGACATAGGAATAGCGCTGGCCAATAGTGACTTTGTCTACAGGGGAAGAAGACAGGTTGTGTTTGGGACCAGTGGGCATAACTTCCGTTTTGTTAGCATTAAAATGGAGCTTATTGGCAGTCGTGCAGTTAGAAATGTTTTCAAAGCAGTTAAAAGTTTTGCTCAAATAGATGGAAAGTTTTGAGGAGTGTCATTGTTTTTGAGCTGCGTATCGTCTGTGTAAAAATGGTAGAAAGAGTCACCATTTATTTGTAACAAAGTAGGAATTTAGGAATTTTTTTCCCTTCAAATTTGGGAATAGATAGTTATTTAGTTAGAAAGGTAAAATTCTGCTTAATAATTTAAAACCAAACAAAGCAAAACCATTAAGGCTGACACGTTATTGATTTACAAGGATTATCCGTTTATGTTATCAATATATATATATATATATATATATATATATATATATATATATATATATATATATATATATATATATATATATATATATATATATATATATTGTAATATTGTGTCTGTTATATAGGGTACCTTGATTTAGTTTATATATAAAAAAAAAACTGTGTGCATAGTTAAAGGATTATCTAAACCTGCCTTAAGACAAATTAATTACTTAAGTGCATAGTTAATTTGTGTGTGGAGCTCACCCGGCACTCTCCTCATGCGACTGTTTTAACCACAGAAGACAGACTGCTCAAACCCACAACCACTATAATGTCACTTCACTCCACAGTACACAATAACATTAAAAGTAAAAGACTACACAAACTATGATAGCTACAGAAATATAGACCCTAGATTCAAAATAATATAGACAGCAGGCTAGATATAAAAATGATGCGACCTGCAGAAAAAAAAAGGAATGCATATAATCTGAGTTACGCCATCTACAACCAAGAAAACCAGCGCCACCACAAAATCCCAAATCCAAATCCCATTTTTTTCTTCTCGGTCATTAAAAACTTGACTTACTCCAAGACTGCTTCGACTGACTCCCAGTCCGTATCTGCCGCCCATGCGATGTCTGGCATTGTTGAACAGCTCGTCTATATTATCATCATCTTCTAAAGATCTCTGGTACAACAAAATGCACACCAAAGCACCACATTCAAATAAAAAGAGCAAAGGTACACAACGCAGGCGCTCGTATCTGAATATCAGAGAGGCGGGGAACACTACAAATAGCATCACTCTCTCTCTCTCTCTCCCTCTCTCTCGACAGAGAGCGAAAGAGAGAAGCTCTCACATCCACTTATGACTGAGTGTCTGTGGTACAAACAGGAAGTTGAGGGAGGTCGGAGGGGAGGTTGTAAGAGGAAAACAAACCTTCATAAATGCTGCACAACCATTTTAATCAACATTATTTTACTGAGTGCCGTAAAACAATTTGCACAGATGAAGGTGGAAGGAAAATACTATTCTGGTCAGCACTCTCTATTGCAATGACAGAAAGGGCAAAGAAGTAGAACAAAACAAGATGGTAAGCAATTCAAATGTATTTCCAGACACACACACACACACACACTCTCTCTCTCTCTCTCTCTCTCTCTCTCTCTCTCTCTCTCTTACACACAGCCAAAAAATATGTTGGTTCTTTAATTTAACATCTGTTCACCTAAGATATAAAAAAAATAAGGAAAGGTCATAAGGAATGAAAAAAGGAATTAAACAAAATAAACAAAAAAAGTAAAATAATTGGAACTTGTACAAATGACGTCCAATATAACTATAAAACAATCCTTGTAAAATAATCTTAATTATATGTCATATTTTGTTAGTTAGTCATTGTTTATAAGGTCCAGCGGGCTGCAAAGACCCGAATTAGGACCATTATATCTCATATATAACATTAAATGTTCTGAATTTATACATATATAATGATGAATTTATTCATATATAATATTCGATGTTCTAAATTTATGCATACATAATATTCAATGTTCTGAATGTATGCATACATAATATTCAATGTTCTGAATTTAGGCATATATAATATTCAATGTTCTGAATTTATGGTTATAATATTCAATGTTATGAATTTATGCTTATATAATATTCACTGTTCTGAGTATAATTATGCTTATATATAATTCAATGTTATGAATTTATGCATATATAATATTCAATGTTCTGAATTTATGCATATATGATATTCAATGTTCTGAATTTATGCTTCACAGAAAAATCTACTAGACCTATTAATAATCCGTACTGACTCTGTCATTTACAAAAAAAACTAATCCAACAGGACTATATATTAAAGATTTTGCAATTATTATCCAATAATTAATAATTTTATCCTGAATATTTCAAATATGTTGTGGAATATATTGTGCAATTGCACAGCAGTCATAAATGAGATGATTAACAGAAATTACTTCTTTGCACATGCAACTTCCTTACAGTATTTTGTCATCAACGAGTTCAAAGCAAGACGATATGCTAAACTGATAGCAGTCCGCGAGGAGTGTAACATTCCATTATACAATTTAATGACAGAAAAATATGCATTTTCAAAAATGTAATATCTTTAGGCGATGTTGCGACTGGGCTTTATCTGAACAAGGCAAAAGGACAACTTGGAATGAAAGACCACTATCTGACCTATCTAAGAACAACTTGGAATGAAGGACCACTATCTGACCTATCTAAGGAAAACCTCGAATGAAAGACCACTATCTGACCTATCTAAGGACAACTTGGAATGAAAGACCACTATCTGACCTATCTAAGGACAACTTGGAATGAAAGGCCATTATCTGACCCCTCTAAGGATAACGTGGAATGAAAGGCCATTATCTGACCTATCTAAGGAAAACTTGGAATGAAAGGCCACTATCTGACCTAAGGACAACTTGGAATGAAAGACCACTATCTGACCTATCTAAGGACAACTTGGAATGAAAGGTCACTATCTGACCTCTTTAAGGACAACTTGGAATGAAAGACCACTATCTGACCTATCTAAGGACAACTTGGAATGACAGACCACTATCTGACCTATCTAAGGAAAACTTGGAATGAAAGACCACTATCTGACCTATCTAAGGAAAACCTGGAATGAAAGACCACTATCTGACCTATCTAAGGACAACTTGGAATGAAAGGCCATTATCTGACCCATCTAAGGAAAACTTGGAATGAAAGGTCACTATCTGACCTCTCTAAGGACAACTTGGAATGAAAGACCACTATCTGACCCCTCTAAGGATAACTTGGAATGAAAGGCCATTATCTGACCTATCTAAGGAAAACTTGGAATGAAAGGCCACTATCTGACCTATCTAAGGAAAACTTGGAATGAAAGGTCATTATCTGACCTATCTAAGGAAAACTTGGAATGAAAGGCCACTATCTGACCTATCTAAGGAAAACTTGGAATGAAAGGTCACTATCTGACCTATCTAAGGATAACTTGGAATGAAAGGCCATTATCTGACCCCTCTAAGGAAAACTTGGAATGAAAGGCCATTATCTGACCTATCTAAGGAAAACTTGGAATGAAAGGCCACTATCTGACCCCTCTAAGGATGACTTGGAATGAAAGGCCATTATCTGACCTATCTAAGGAAAACTTGGAATGAAAGGCCACTATCTGACCTATCTAAGGAAAACTTGGAATGAAAGGCCATTATCTGACCTATCTAAGGAAAACTTGCAATGAAAGGCCACTATCTGACCTATCTAAGGAAAACTTGCAATGAAAGGCCACTATCTGAACTATCTAAGGACAACTTGGAATGAAAGGTCACTATCTGACCTCTCTAAGGACAACTTGGAATGAAAGACCACTATCTGACCTATCTAAGGAAAACCTGGAATGAAAGACCACTATCTGACCTATCTAAGGACAACTTGGAATGAAAGACCACTATCTGACCTAAGGAAAACTTGGAATGAAAGGCCACTATATGACCTATCTAAGGACAACTTGGAATGAAAGGCCATTATCTGACCCATCTAAGGAAAACTTGGAATGAAAGGTCACTATCTGACCCCTCTAAGGATAACGTGGAATGAAAGGCCATTATCTGACCTATCTAAGGAAAACTTGGAATAAAAGGCCACTATCTGACCTAAGGACAACTTGGAATGAAAGACCACTATCTGACCTATCTAAGGAAAACTTGGAATGAAAGGCCATTATCTGACCTATCTAAGGAAAACTTTGAATGAAAGGCCACTATCTGACCTATCTAAGGAAAACTTGGAATGAAAGACCACTCTCTGACCTATCTAAGGACAACTTGGAATGAAAGGCCATTATCTGACCTATCTAAGGAAAACTTGGAATGAAAGACCACTCTCTGACCTATCTAAGGAAAACTTGGAATGAAAGGCCACTATCTGACCTATCTAAGGAAAACCTGGAATGAAAGGCCACTATCTGACCTAAGGACAACTTGGAATTAAAGACCACTACCTGACCTATCTGCAAGCAAAAATATGATCAAAATCGGATCGGACAATTTTGGGGCCCAGTGCTAAGCGTTTTTTGAAAATGGTGAAGCACAGTGACCTTGACCTTTGAGAAAGTACAAATATGAATGATCTAACATGCTTAGCAGTAGTTAAAGTATCAGCGAAGTAAAAATGACGAATTCCTGTTCAGTTATCTCTTTAGATAAGGCAACAAGCGTGTTTTGAACAAAACAGTTACATTGGGAGCTGAGGACAGACCGACAACTGGGCTGCTACAGCAGGATGGGCCATGATTTGAAGTAACTACCTGTATAACCAAAACTCCACAAAATCGCTTCAGTTGTTTTTGAGATGTTGAACAAAACATGTTTACCAACAAAAAACACTCCCGTGACTGACTTTGATCTTTGCGGAAGAGCAAATATGATGACAAGGGAGGCAGGTCACTAGCCTAGCTATATGTTACAATGAAATTTGGTTTTCAAAATTCGTTCAGTACTTCTTGTGTTATGGCGTCCAACGGCATGACTGACCGAGAGACACCGACCGACCCACAGTTTGGCTCTTTCTGATTCCCGACTATTTTAAAGTATTTCCAGATAAACTTGGGAACACAACAACATAGTGAAATGTTTATAATCATGGTGCACATGGCATTCGCATCACACAAAAAAAGAAGAAATACTTAAAATTACATCGCTATGACACAGTTTTAACACAATGGCGCACACCTTTAACACAAATGCATAAGAAAACAACAAAATGCACAGGCACTTGTTTTAACAGATAACAAAAATAAACAGGCTCAATTACGAATAAAGACGTAACACTGTAGGACCGTCATTGCATTGATTGCATTTATTAATAACGAAGTTTGTTTTTATGTTGTTTTTTTCTTTTATACTATGGCATACATTCGTGATAAGGATGCATAAGGTGAGTCCGGGTAAAAAAACACAATAAACGTCTAAAAAAAAAGAAGTTATATTTAAGTGTTTTGTTAAAAAAAGTGGTTTATTTTACATGCTTGTATTTATTCAAATGCAATCCAGATGGCTGTGCATATTTCCTTTGTTGGTAATAAAGATTGGTTGAATAGAATACATTACACTAAGATCGGGACTTGGTGTCAATGCAATATTAACGGGGGCGAGGGTGATGAAGGGGTTAACTAACTGAATAAAACAAAGGACATTTTAACAACAATAAAAAAAAAAAAATCAAAGTACATAAAATTATTGTAAACAAACAAAACAAAAATAATAATTACAACCAAAAAAAAAAAAGAAGTTCAAACCTCATCAGCAGATCCTGATCCTGTGTGCGAGGTAGTGACGGACGGGATGGAGAGATGGCTTCCCTTATGAGGAGTAGAGAATCCTCCACTTTGGTTGCGATGCATGGGTGTGGAGGTCCTGCTGTTGTTGTCCGAAGGCACCACAGTATTATCCTCAGAATCCGGCTGTTTGATGGTTGATTTGGTTTGTTGTACATCTTGAGCTGAACAAGGTCATAGAGCATGGTGTCAAGAGGGGAGAGGTCAAAGGTCATGGTGTGCATCGTATTAAAACTTCACCTATAGTAAGATCATCTTATTGGATGATACTGCATACATTCAATACAGGATTAATGCCTTATACGCATTTTCGAAACACCATGTAAGAGATTGTCATGCTAGACTAATTAAGTAGCCTACTTTGTCATAAAAACCTAATAAAATACTTTGTCATGAAATATTTTGCCACGAAAACCTAATCAAATACTTGACAACTGAAACACAATCCAGTAAAAGATAACTGAATAACTTCTAACAGAGATAATAATATAATATAATATTTATAGTCTTTGCTTATAATAACATTATTTATTGCCATCTTGGCTTGTGGACAAGTGCAATAATTCAGCAACGTAATCTTCAAAGACATAACGTTTTAAATCTAATCTAAACTGTGAATGAGCATTTTATGTGATAATGAAATATTGATTGAATTATATATATATAAATATGATATTTTAACCAGCAACAATTAATAATAATAATAATAATAATAATAATAATAATAATAATAATAATAATAATAATAATAATAGTAATAATAATCTTTATTTAAAATTATTTAAAATTAATAGTGCTATGCATCATTTCCTGTTATGTGACACTTTGCTCAACCGAAACAATTTCACCAAATAACAGTTAGACACGCTACACAAACATTAGTATAATAGGAATAATGTGTTTGCTCTCATCATGCTCATCCGCCAACATCTAAATAAATACATTTCACTGAAATGAAATAAATTTTATGAACTGAAAACTATGATTTTGTAGTATAAAACAAAATTATAAATATTACAATCGGTAAAAATGTCACACACACACCTCCAAAAAAAAAAAATAATAATAATAAAAAAGGTTTTGGCAAAAATCAAATAGAGGACAACAGTGTTACACACTATAGCCACTGGTGAACTTCAAGCATACAACTTCAACAAAATGCATCAAACCCAATATAGACATTTTCAACAAAGTGCAAACAAAAGAAAAAAAAGGAATTGGAAAAAAATTACAGACCAATAAGAGCTTCCTTAAATCCACAAAAACCATAACAAAATGTTAACATAAAGAAAAAGAAAAGGGCATAAATGATAAATGAAAAAGGAGGGTGGGGGATGGCGAGGGTGAAGGTAAAGAGGGGTGCAATTAATTTTCCATTAAAATGCAAACCCAAACACTGCGAACAAGTCCACAGAGCTACATGTAAATGTTTTCAATGTGTCCACAACCAGGCACAAGATTAAAAACAATATAACAACAGAAAAATGCACCATGCAGACAACTATGCCAACACTACTTGCATATTCTATGAGCGCACAACAACAAGCATAAAAAAACATTATAGAAGGATAACAGTGAAATCGCACTAGCATTAATAAATAAATACTATATATAGCTTTAAAAAAAACAAAAACCGGGAAATCGCAATTACATTTAAAGTTTACAAAAAATTCTTTACTGTTTATAAACAGAACTGCTCTCACTCATTCATGAATTCCAAGCTATCGATTCAATATAAAACACTACTTTATAAATAAAACGTCATTCATGCGCTAAGTGTATCACGATTATCCATCATTTTATTCACACCACAAACTCCTGTACCAGGGTGATATTGCTCTGGTGTCAACGTTGTTTTGTAGCCAGCGCAAATAATTATAATACCCTTGATCAAGGCAGTAATTACTTCTCTGATCGGGCTAAATAATGTACAGAAGAATCATTTTTAAACACAGTACACAGCGAAAAGTCTCTGCACGTACTGACATTCACACCCACAAAACTAACACTGAAACATACCAAACAAATAGTGACAGAAATATGTAAAGTTTTAATTAAAAAATATAGACGTATAGGAAAAAAACAAACAAACAACAGAACACGTTAGAAGTTGCAAAGGACGAATTTTTAATATTCCAAAGGTCAGAGTTAAAGGGACAAACGTCAGCGCACAAAGGCCAACAGGTTGAAGGTCGAAAAAGGTTGAAAGGGAATACCTTTAATAAAAGTTAGAGGAAAAAAAGTTAAAACGGCACTGCATGCATTTACAGCAATTATAACACGGTTAGTTTCTGCCAAAAGGCAATTAATTGGAGAATCAAACTGCAAAAAAGATGTAACGTTTGTCTCATTGAGAACCGTTTAAAGCCAATACTGAGAAATGATTTTAAACCAACATAGACAAATATTTTAAAAAGACACATGAGTAAATTCCCTCTCCCCTTCCCCCCCCCCCCCCCAATTTTTTTTCCCGAAAATGGAAAACAGACTACAACCTGCCGACATGTAATCGGTGTTGATAACTTGAATAAAGAAACATGCAACGGGAAAAAATATCAATCATTCACATGCAATGGAAAACGTTTGGCAAGGCATTTTTTTTAAATAGTAAAAATTAAACACAAAAATGGTTTCGGTGTTTTATATACAAAGTCCACTAATTTGATTACACAGCAAAGGAAACTGGGACTGTTATTTAAAACTATTAACATAACTCGGTGCACAAAAGATTGTAACGAGTACTTGTTGCTAATATTACGCAACAGGTTCTTAGAACGGAGATTCCCTCAGCTTTTGCGCGTCAGAAGCAAGTCAGAAAGTCAAACCATGCAACACAAAAACAAGTCAGCTTTAAACTTTTAAAACAAAAATTAAAATAAAAAAAGTTAGAAGAGTACAGAGAACAACTGCATGCAGGAGATCAAATAAGGAAGAAGAAGCTACACGTGAAAGATAAGATTACATGAGAAAATGCGTTACATTCAAAGTGAAAGTGTTTGAAAATCCGCAAACTCCTGGAAGGGAAAGCCTCCACAAAGCACAAACACAAAAAATATCACCTTCCGAGCAGTAACTTTCGGCTACTTTTGTACTGGAGTGTATAGAGTCTACACAGGCAGTGGCTTCTTTCCCATCGTAGGTAAACTCCTCGTCAAGCTGGCCAACCTCTGCTCGTAAAGAAATGTCAGAAAACCTTCTGAATGTTGAGACGGCTCTGTCCGCTATGCCAGTTGCTTCATCTGTGCTGTGATATAACCTTGACCATGCAACTTCCAACTTCTCTTGTGCAGCCTCAGTGTCCTGGACAGAACAAGAAGACCCTGGGGAGGACAGTCTGTTGACTGAAGAGCTCTGTTTCGATTCCATCTTTATAGAATGTGGAAGTTTTAGAAGACTGTCGGGTGCTTCGTCCAAATCAACCTCGGCTTCTGGCACTGCAACTGATACCTCTTCCTGGAAAATCTCAGTTTTCTGGACTGCAGAAGAAGACAGCCTGTTACTCCTTGAAGAACTCTCCTTTGATACCATCTGTATAGAATGTGGACGTTTCTGAAGACTGGCTGCTGGGTCGTCCAGATCAACCTCAGCATCTGGCAAGACGACTGCCGCCTCAACACACTCTGCCATTGTCAGCTTCAGCTCTTCATCTTCGTACCAACTTCTGTCGCTCCTTTCTGATTTCAACGACAGCTTGTCCCAGTTATCCTGCAGCGGTTTCGAGCGGTCCCCATCTTCAGTTCTCCCTCCTGTAGCGTTAGAAGACAAGAGTGTTCCAGAAGCTGAAGTCGTAGCAGTGGATTCTGGTTGCTCTCTTTCATCAGGTTCCTCCTGAGAAATGGAAAGACGTATTGCCACGAAGTCGTATTCGGTTGTTATGGTGTCTGCTGCTGCACCCTTAGACCATGCATTTTCTGATCCAGCGAGTTCTGTTATTGCTGGCGATCCGCCTTTGTTGAACAGACCACGGTCCTCCTCCTTATTCTGTATGGCTTGTTCGCCGCCATCTTTTGCACTAGTTTGATGGTCGGAAAAGTTAATCTCTCCTGGCTCTTTCTCTTTCTCATCTTCGGCTTCAGCTCTTTCGGACTGGGTTTCAAATACGTCGCCATCTAGATCTGCATCTTCTAGTTTGGTTTGCGTTTCAGGTGTGGCATCCTTACTGCCACATGGTTCTTTGAACAATTCTTCAGTGGCATAATTATTTCCACTCTCTTCTTCTTGTTCCAGGAAACCAGCTTCGTTTTCCTTTGAAAACATTCTACTTTCTGGTACAGTGTCATCTATTTCAACATGGTATTTCTGAAGCGCCGAGCCTTCCTTGCTTCTGACGTGCAGCTGCTGAAATTTCTTACGGGGAGCTGGAGAAGGCTTTGGCTTTGATTGGTCTGAGGTCGAGGGAGAGGCAGAAGTGAGTCTCGATACACCAGTCTTCATTTCATCACACATGTCCTCGGTCTGGGATCCCTCATCTGTCTGATTGTCATCGTGCAGCTCACCAGTTTGTGTTCCCTCTTCCACAACCAAGCTTTCGTCGTCTTGCAGCAAAGCGTCATCAGTCTGGGTGGAATCGTCCAGTGACTGGTAGCTAAGCCACACGCTCAATTCCTCGCCCACTGCCTTCTCAAGGAACTGCCTCTGCGCTTCCTGCACCTCCTTGGGGATGATCACAACGTCAGGCGTCTGCGTGGACGTAAATTTCGAATGCGAAGAATGGTGCCAGTGAGTGTCTTCACCTTGGCTTTCACTAGAACAACTGCTCGGGTGTTCTGGTTCTAAAGAATGTACAGGTACACTGTCTGCGTCTTCAGCAAGACAAGAATAGCCCATAATATTACGATCATCGGGATTCATCTCGTTATGTCTGCGTGGACGTGCATGTGGCAGCGGACCAAGAGGCATACGGTGAGTGGCCTGAAGAGTTTCTGTTTCTCCGATCTCAGAAAGGGCATAATCATTAATTGGCATAACGGGCGAGTCATCTTCTGTAACGCTAAGCTCTCTGGGAGTCGAGGGTGTAACATGTCCTGCCTCCAAGACGTCATCACACTTCTCCGACCACTGATCGTCCAAATCGTCATGCAAGGTATCTTCGCTGTCGCTGCTGTGTAATGTTTTCTCATCATCATTATCATCGTCGTCCTCGTCGCGCTCTGCTTCATCGGCGCTTTCCACCGGCTCCGTCCTCTCTGAGATGATGCTGAGTGTGTCAGACGCAGAGTCGTCTACGCTGAAGTATTGCTGCAGGGAGAAGGACATGTGGTGGTCCGCTGTTCCCATCCTCTCCACCTCAGCCCTCTGATTTTCCACTGATGGCACGTCGAAATTGTAGTCTACGTAATACGGAGGTGAAGCCAGCTCTTGATCGTATCCCCCCTCCTCATCCTCTTCTTCATAATCGTCCTCTGCTTCCTCCTCCTCTTCCTCCTCCTTCCTTTCAGCTTCCTCGTCATTTCCATTCCCTCCCATCTCGTCTTCAGACTTTTCGTCCGTCTGGCTTTCATCATTCTCCCCCACCTCAACTTTATTTTCATACTCATTCAGTTTTGCAAAGTTCTCGGTCTTCCTATGGAAATTCCCTTCTTCCTCGTTCTCATTGTCATCATATTTGTCAGAAGCGATGGTCAACATTTGGGGTTTATTCTTTCTCGGAAAATCAAAGCTTTCCTCGACATCTTCTGAGTACAGAGAAGAGTTGTCGATAGCAGAATTACCCTGTATTGCAGTTGACCCTGCAGCACCAAGTGGATAAATGTCGTCACTGCTGACGCTGGTCTCGCTCAGACCAGGACTGATGATGCCTGATGACGTCCTCTGGCTGCTGACGTCAGAGTGAGCATCAGCTACGTCACAAAAGGCTTTTGACCTCGGGGCGACGGGTGTGGTGTCACAGCTAGTCACGCTGTTAGGGAGTGTGCTGTAGGCACTGTCGCTGGCGCTAATAGCGTCGTCCTCTTCTTCTTCTTCATTGGAAGCGGAAGTGCCAGCTTTGCTCTCTTCCCAGCTTCTGTCATCTCCGCAGCTCTCAACCTCCTTAACATCTTCCTGAGCCCCTTGTCTGCCACGCCATCCACCTGTCAGTGACAAAACTCATCAGCACCAGAAGCCAACATGGCTGCCTTATTTCTTAGCACCAACTGACAATAGGTTTGATCATACTACAAGCACATGCCAATCACTGTAGGCGTAGGGTCCAAGAGACAGATTGAAGTATCTTAGTACAGCAAAACAAATATGTGGTGGGGTATTTTGGGAGCAGTTGCCGATATGGGGCGGTGGACGAACTAGCACTAAATCATAAGACATAGTATACTGGTGAGTAGTGCACTCTTTCTGTTGTTGCAGAAACGGAAATCTATAAATCTTTTTATAGGACATTCTCTCATTTGGAATGAATGTGAACTTTCTAATCGATGCAGCTGTGTAAACATCCGATTTCCTCACAACAAACGCGGTCAATACTTGCCCTGATTAAGCCCACCGAAAATAAAAAATGTTGATTTCTGTTGCACTATACTTTACTGCTGATGCAAACGAAGCAAACGATTTCAAATTAGAACACCAAACAAATTTCATAATTTTATAAAATGTAAGTTATGCAACCAGATTTTCGCTTGTTTGCTAGTCAAGTGAAATGATATTAAGTCAAGTAGTGTAAGAAAATAGTTTGCAGTTGATGGCAGCCATAAATAAACGCCGCAAGTAAATGGAATCAACCAGATCTAATTCTTTGATGACCGGTGATTGTGCTCTGTTGTATAATACACAAGAGTGTTCAAATCCATCAAACGTTGTTCACACAAAACATAGCATAAACATGCACAGTATTATTATCAATGTTTCAAT
Source organism: Oncomelania hupensis (assembly GCA_036898135.1). NCBI lineage: Eukaryota > Metazoa > Mollusca > Gastropoda > Littorinimorpha > Pomatiopsidae > Oncomelania > Oncomelania hupensis. Next base: position 73,970,109 of record CM072515.1, read on the forward strand.
CAGTTAATGCTAATGAGAAACATAGCATGTTGCTCTATATTGATTTTGTATTCAAGTGTTGGAATATTATCATAAATTATAGCTCAAAACACCAGCGGTCTTGAACAGAAAGGGCCCAAGTGAAATTAGCTTTAGTGGCCAAAATAAATAAATAATTAATAAATGAATAAATAAATAATAAACAAATAGTAAACACAGAAATAAAAGGAAAATATACGGTATTTATTACAAAAATAGATATTCTAGTGTGGCAAACAATGTTGCAAGAAAAGCTGAGCTAGCGAAAGATCATTCCATGTGCATGGCTGACGTGTGGCTTGGAATAATTCTGAATGTAATTCAACGTTAAAAGCCATTCAAATAGAAGACACAAGCAGTCCAACAATTCGTGTGGTTGCATAAAGCATTCTGAAGTCAAGACACTGCATCCACGAATTTAGAAAAAATACGAAAAATAAAAAAAAGAATGTATCTGCATTGTAGTTTTGTGGGGAAAAAAGTTACGAAAAGACAGTGCAAACTGTAATATTGTCCAAATATTGAGTGATTGAAATGAAGGAAATAAAAATTAAGAATCGAAGACAAGTGAAATTGCAAGCTGACTAGCTGTGCCTAAAAAAAATAGGAACATATACGTGGATAAATATAATGATGCACAATAAATAAAGATAATATTCATCACATCTTAACAAAACAAAAAAAACAAACAAAAGAAAAACAAAAATAAAACGCATCACGATATAGTTGCTGTATTACAACAACAAAATAATAGCAGTAATACTTAGTCAAGCCGTGCACATAATGATATAGAAATGCCGTCGGCTGTTACTTTTCTTAGCAGACTTTTGTGAAGGCGGTTCAACTTTAACTTTTACAGTGGCGTCGCCTGCAGGACTGGTGGACGCTTTGCTCTTTACCCCTAACCAGGCTGCCACCTTCTCTTTCTTGGTGACAGTGCCAGACGGGGGAGTGACAGGGACGGACGGACAGCCGTCTATGATTTCGAAATCGTTCAGATCAGGCTGGTCAAGCAGGGATAGTTGTTGTGAGGCGGCCGTTTCAACCTGGGACTTTTCTGTGCAAGACTCCGCTTTCTCTGTGTAGATTACAACACGACTTACATAACATGGTTACGCAGACTTGCTTTTTCATACAGCATTTTCGGTCTATATTTTCGGCCACAGTTTACACAGATTTTACGTGTATTTATAATACGTGCCTAAATTGATTTCAATGCATAGATTAATTTGTTCCCTATAAATTTTCGGCAAAGATGTGCAAGGACTTCTTGTGTACAAAATCTGTGCTTGAAGTTACAAGGATTATTAACGAATATATTAATTTGTGGCTTACTTATTAATGGATTTCTTGCATGTAGTATACTTTCAGCTGACAATTTACATACATCTTAAACTCGGATTGTCAGATTTTATTATTACCAGTTTCATTGGCTTTAAATATGGATTTCCGATGATAATGCTTACATAATCTGTTGGTCTGAACTTGGAATGACAGGTGGGCGACCCTGATTTTTTTAAAATAAGTATTTCTTCAATAAAAAAGAGCTAAAAACTGACACGACACGCTGACTACAAAGATGTTGCTCTTCACAGAAGAGCATGAAAAAAAGAGCTACAAACTGACACGACACGTTGACTACAAAGAAATGTTGTTCTTCATAGGAGAGCATGCTATCTTCAACGTGTTATTACAAGTTCTACAGTTCATAAATTTAGTCTGTATGCCCCCAAAGCGCAGAACCTTTACCTGTGGACGTGGACTACGATACTTAGTAACTGCGATCAATGGGGTTAGACTATTGGCTGAGCCACCATAAGCGCTAGTGGAAACTGAAAAAGGGAAAAAGAGAACTGGAACTGAAAATGGACTTGAACAAAAAGGACACAACTATTCTCCTTTCCTGCCACTGTCTAAAGAGTAATGTGGGTTTTACCATTCACACCCAACACATCTCTGCTACTGACTTCGTGTCTACTGCACACTGCACACCAAAGACTGAAAACAACAGTGTCCAATACTTTAAAGTTTAATGGTCAACTATAATCTCAAACAATGCAAGATCGTAATAGTCTAGATTCAATTAATGTAAGGATCCAAATAACGTGGAACAAATGGGAAACATACATGAGTGGTACACACGGGAAAAAAAGACAACATACTGAAACACACGGACAAAGGAAAGCAACAACTTTACAGGGAAAAAGACAACTTACTGAAACACACGGACAAAGGAAAGCTACAACTTTCATAAAGCCACACAAACAGCGAACGTAATGTTTAAAACAAAACACACATACACAAAAACTTATTCTGAAATTAAACGAGCCAGCAAACCAGTAGAAGATTGGGTCAATAAGTATTGTATATAATAATAGATCCATGGTTCCTCTTCCTTTGTCCACCTCAAGTCCCCCCCCCCTCTCTCTCTCTCTCTCAACTACTTCTTGTGACCCCTTACCCCCACCACTCTCCCTCCTCTTCTACATGTCTTCCTCCTCTTCCTCTTCTGCTGCCCCTCCTTCTTCCCTACATAATAGGAACGCTAACGCAGTTTAAAGGGGCCCACTGTGACCATGCACCCCTCGATCGACAGACCATTTTAACATTCACAGTGAGTATTGCCTCACTGAAAAAAAGATCCGATCCTATTCAATCCCGTAACTCGAAATTGGTTGAGGCACCACAAATGATCGTTTAACAAGCGTACTGCATCTTTCTCTGTCCTCAGCAACCCTCATGGCTTCGCTCAGTGTCAAGCCAGTCCATTCTGGAATGTTGTCCTCCCACCCCTTTTTCTGTCTCCCTAAAAAAAATGTTTCCAACAAAAGATAACTCTTTGGAAAGCATAGTTATTTTTTAAATAAATAAATTCCCTAGTTTTGTGTCTATGAATGGCAGCGCCTAGCCAACACTCGTGAGCTAAAAATAGCATCTAACAACCGGCAAGAGGCAGAACCCGTAAAAAAAAAAATATGTTCAATAAGGTTTTTCGTTTTAGGTTGATAAAATAGACCCTAGGGTCAAAGGGCACACGGCTATGGTATCGATGTACCGTTAAAACAGGGGAAATCACTCCCTGTCAGAACCGCAACGGAAAATTCCAAGTTTCGCGATTGGTTTGAGCAACGACATTACATTGCATGATTATTGCTTTAGGTCCAGCGGACTCTCCCAAGCGAAATTAGGACCAGGATTTGAGCAACGAAAGCCCACTTTATCATCGTTTGATGTCATAACAAGGCCACTTTATCATCGTTTGATGACATAACAAGGCCACTTTATCGTCGTTTGATGTCATAACAAGGCCAATTTCAGTTTAAACCCGTTTTCGCCAAAATGTCAACACATCCTTCGAATTGGGGCATATTAAAAGGGCGGTCAAAGCAAACAGGAAAATGGACAACAGTATGACAGCACTATGTCATGCCTGCAATTTGCAGCGCTCTCTCTCTCTCTCTCTCTCTGTCTGTCTGTCTCTCTCTGTCTCTGTCTCTCTCTCTGTCTCTGGCTCTTAATCAGTGTTTACAAAAGATAAATATGGGAAGACAGCGATTGAGCAGAAGAAGGAGGGGAAAGAAGAAGGAAAAGAGGGAGAGGAGCAGTGAGGGGAATAGGGAAGGAGAGAGAGGGAGAGATAAGCTCTCCCATGAAAAGGACACAAGATATGAGGAGAGGAAAAGATGTGTGTGTGTGTGTGTGTGGGAAGGGGGCGAGGTCATATTGCAGGTCAAATGCAGGCAATGACAAATGTGTGGATGAAGATAAAGAAATGAATGGGAAAAGAGGGATAGAGATGTAGACTAACACCCGATACACATTGGTCGAAGGCTACTACAAGCATGCTGTAGTAGTCGCCTCAACAGGCCATAAAGCATGCTCCCATGCTTCAGAGTATAGGAAGCAGTGCTCTGAAGCACGAGAGCATGCTTTATTGCCTTTTGAGGCGACTACTAAGCATGCTTCTGGTAGCCTTCGACCAATGTGTACCGGGTGAGACTAAGATTTTTGTTAAAGTACGTGGAATAGGACTTTCGATTTTATACCGAAACATGCCACCCAAGCCGGTAAATTCGGGTCGCTTTCTCAGCGAAAGCAAGGCAGCCGCAGCGCTCCATAGCGCCATCTATGACCTACCAACTGACCTGAATCGAATCTACGCGTTATTCCCACCCCCAGCGCACCGAACAGCCACCGGATTGACTGATCCTTGGGATGAGAATATAAACCGAGGTCCAGTCTGTGCACGCACGCATTCCATCGCACGGACTTTGAATATCATGACGCTCATGTCCTAGACGTGTGAATGCCGGTTACACAATTACACCCAGCACGCACTAGGTCCCTTCTCATCCCATCCCCGGACTCGTCCAGAAATAGGCTAGGTCGCCAGGACGCCACACTGTGCGCCCAAAGGTTGCAAATGAGCGCCTCGGGCGGCTTGAGTGAGATCCTGTATCGGCCAGCGCCTTGAGCCGCTCTTGAGCTGGAAAGGCGCTATAGGAGAACGACTAAATAAATAAATAAGATGGCCAGTGCTCGTAGCCAGCCTCTTGGTATCAACAACAGGTTTGAAGGTATTCTAAAACACTCGGCTTTCTACCGACTCCGCTAACCTGCCACTAAGGAAGGAAGTGAACGGTAGAATATGATAGGGTAATATTATGTGTGTGCATGTGTGTGTGTGTGTAGGTATATTCATGTCAAAGTTGTAGCCTGACCTTGTTTTTTTTAGTCATAAATGGGGTCTTTTGCTCGGACCCCACTTTTTTCCAGGGCCCCACTTTTTTTCAAAGTGCGCGGGAGTGCTCTTTTAGTGCATGGGAGTGCAGTTGTAGTGCATGAGAGTGTTTTAAGTACAAGGAGTGCACTATCCGGGACGGAGAAATTCCAGTCCCTTTTCGGAAAAAATTTGAAGAAAGTTCGACCTATTTCGTCGCCTATAGGAGACGAACTAGGTCAACTTTTTAGACGGAAAGAGCCAATTTTGCATCAGATTCTTACATTTTTAGATGAAGTTTGCGTTCTTTCCGTCAAAAAATCACTTTCCGATTCCTACATTCTAAAGAAACCCTGGTTTTGATCGTATTCACGTTTGTGTGTGTGTGTGTTGTTTGGTGTGTATGTGTGTTTGTGTCTGTGTGTGTGTGTATGTTGTTTGGTGTGTATGTGTGTTTGTGTGTGTGGGTGTGTGTGTGGGTGTGGTAGAGGTGGAAAGTGAGGTGCGGGGAGGCTAAAGTGGGGTGGGGGTTATGGCGGGACAGTCATAATGTTGTAGCGAGACAAACATCAACTGGCATGATGATCAATACTGAAGCAAGCTGTTGACTCCATTCAGCTGACGCGCAGCACGCGTCACGCCAAAACAACAAAAAGAACTAAACAAATGTTAAAAAAATTAAATTTAAAAAAAAAAAGTTGAGACAGCAAAAATTGATTGCCCATGTTTAAAAAAACCAAACCAAACACGACATTAGTCTTGCTCCTGTTTAGTTTAGACAACCTCCTGCTCTCCACCCACTTCGCATTGATCGTCCTCTATTATAAAACACACACACCATCATGCTTGCCCCGCCAACACCCACATTTTCCTGCCTCTAGGAGCAGAACTAGATTAGATGATGCATTAGAGGATGAAAACGAAGAAGGAGGAGAAGAAGAAGAAGAAGAAGAAGAAGAAGAAGAAGAAGAGCAGCAGCAACACTAACAACAACAACAACAACGACGACGACAAGGAAAACAAAAAGAACAACGAAAACAAGAAGGGGGGGGGGAGTAGGTGGATGCGTGGGACAACTCTTCATAAACTAGAGAGCAAGAGTGCAGGGGAGAGAGAGAGAGAGAGAGAGAGAGAGAGAGAGAGAGAGAGAGAGAGAGAGAGAGAGAGAATGAAAGAAAGAGAGAGGGGGAGGGAGGGAGGGAGAGAAAGAGAGGATGATGACAGGGAGGGGAAGGAGAAGGGTGTTATAGTGTTGAGGATCCTGCTCAAAGCTAACGCAAAATTAAACGGGCAGGAATTGTCTCGCCTGAAGACGTAGAACGGCAATGAAGTCGGCTTACCAAGCAACAGTGTAGGCAAGTGCGATCACCAGTCCCGCAGTAGACTAGTAAAACTGTTTTCAAAAATCTACAACATCGAAACTTCCAATACTTCTCAATACAACCAAGGATTTTACATAATGTCAAATCCTTCATACAACAGGCGCACGTATTTGGATGTTAGAGCAGTTCTTTAGAAAGCGCTTCTCTCACTGTACTATTACAGAGAACGACACTATTACAAGCTTTCCACATCTCTCACATACGGGCGCGTTTTGTCAAAATATCTTGCACTATCGGCACAGGCCAAACAACCATAGAGTCATGCGTGTTGAGCGTGACTTGAACATTGGATCGAGTGCTATACAAATGCACACCACCATAACAGCAAGCGTGGAGCATGTAATAACGTCTGGTCACAACATTCCAAGAGAAACATTATCACTAGCACTAACGAAACTGTTAAGTGGTATAAAGTTGAAACAATTAAAAAAAAACAACAACCAGGAATTAGAAGTCGGATGCACACACACAAAAAAAAAAACGGTTGCAACGAGGGATAGAAGGTAAAATGATAATCAAGAAGTGGATTAGTCATCATCAAGGAGAGGATGTCAAAAACCATAGCCAAAATGAAAAATCACACGACGTGCACCACTCACACACACACAACAACCTCCAGACGTGATGCTGTAGGTATGGTGGTGACGTTTCACAATAACAAACAACAGCTAAACGAATAGGCAGCATCAGAGCCATCTAGCATGGTCAAATAACAAGCGGAACAACAACCAAGTCCAATCAAGGTGGTCACAACAAAGACAGCAAGCCAGAACCACCAGAGCAAGGCTTGGCAAGGCAACAAGCCCATGCACTACTCACAACCACGGTGTCGCCCTTTGTAGTGCACTTTCTCAAAAACGGGGTGGGTCTCGGGCGATCCCCGAATCCCGGAACAGGACATGCCGAGACTTATGGTGTCCTCGGAGCCGGACCACGACCTCTGGCTGTCGCTGCCGTCGCTGCGTTCCAGCGCCCTAATGCTGGCCAGGTCCAGCAGCCGCATCTTGGTGCCCGGCGACGCCGTCTTGCCCGACCCCATGCTCGGGGTCTCGGACTTGCCTGACGACTGGCGTCTGATGAGGGTCTGACTGTTGTTGGCGCGAGCAGGGTGGCTGCTGTTGTTGTAGCGAAGGATGTTATCATTAGGGTGGTGAAGGTCCTGCGGTGAATCAGTCGGAGGCGGATGCTGCTCTGTGTGTTTGATGTGCACGTTGTCTCTGCTGTTCTGTCTGTTCCTGATGGGCAGTTTGGACGCTGGCAGGGTTTTGGACTTTGACGGTGACGGTAAAGGGGAAGTGTCGGCCAGATTGTGGTCCCGCGGCAGGCTGTGGTTGTTGTTGCCGTTGAAGGCGCTGTCGGTGCTTCGGCGTGAGGCTGAATCGTCATCGTTCTTGACCAGCCGTTCTTCAGACAACTGTCGGGTGGTGTTGGGAGCGGAGGCGTTGTCGGTGGGCGTGGTCTCTTCCCACTCGGAGCTGGTGAAGGAACAGCCGCTAGCTGGCCGCTCCTTGCCCTCCGTGTCCTGTCTGACCAACCCCGCGACACTGCCACTCCTTCTCTGCCCACGTTCCGCGTCTCTGACATCATGCCCACGTTCCGCCCCTCTGACAGGCTTGGGGATCTCCGACCTGCGAGTTCGGGGTTTTGACACCGGTGAGTCCTTACCTTCTCCTTGCCACCAGTCTGACTGCCTGTCCCGCACAACACTGGCGATGGCTCTGTGATCGGCACCGCTGTCACGCCTGGGCCACTCCTCTCCTACGTGGCGAGCAGCTTCCGCGTAGCGAGGGCCGAAATCCACGCTACTTCTGCTGACGCTATCGCGCGGGCTTCTATCCAGAGCGGGTCCAGCGGTGACCGCTGGTTTGGCCAGTCCATTGGTCTCGCTGTGAGCGTTCTTGGCGGGCTTGGTCAGCTGCGAGTCCTGGGAGCTGGAGCTGGAGTTGGAGTCACGACGACGGCGACACGATACGTGTTGCACCACCGTCCCTCCTCCACATATACCTCCTCCTCCGCCCACCGCACCCAAAGAGGCGGGGTCAACGTCCTCCTCAACTCCACCTCCACCACCTCCCGGGCGCAGGGAGTCGATGATGGAGGACAGTCGCTGCTTACCGGTGGCAGCGGCCTGGCTGGTGTACAGGCCCACATCAGAAAGGCGCGAGGACGTGGCTCTGTTGTTGGAGCTCTGGCCGCCGCCTGCCCGTTCCTCCAGACCTCCCAAGTTCCCTGCGCACAAGAAGAGAAGAGCAGCGTCAGTTGACGTCAGGAGGCAAGGCAGGGGAGAGAGGCGTGCAGAGTGGGGGGGCAGGGCCAGGCTGACAACAACAACGTTACACCCAACAGCAACAGACCAACATTCACGGGGAAAAGATAACAACAAACTTACCAGGCATGTCATGATAACAGTTTGACATCAAAATCCAGTGCGTAACAAAGACTGGAATAAACCATAGCAACAACAGCATCAACAACAATCATAACAATTCGTCGTGTCTCATGCAAACACGATTCATGCCTGTAGGAATGAAGTCCAATAATGTTTTCTGTGAAGCTGAATATAATTTCCATTCAACAGTTTGTAAGCGGGCTTTCACCGTAAGAGTGCCAAGCACGGTCAAACCATTATCATGCTCAGACAATGATTATCAAACATCCTGAGGCATTTATAGTTATGCCAATACAACATTTTTTAACATCGTAGCGTAGAACATACACACCAGATGCAAAAAGACCAAACCAAAACAACAACAACAAAATCAAACTCATTGACAATACACAAGCTATCAATCACCATTCGTGACTTAGAAATTCATGCAAAAATACTGCAGACACAAAAATAAATTACGCACTCAATCCTCACCCTCCCCCTCCCCCCAAAAACAGACTTAAATAAATAAAATAAAAAGAAGACTTATTTATAAACTATAATGTATAAAATATCAACAAATCATGGAAACACTCAAAAACGGAGGCCTATACGATGCCACACGAATTCAAGAAAAGAACAGATAAAATACACAGATACAATATAAATGCAGGCTTACCGGGAAAAAAAACACAACAACAAATGGTTAAAAAATAAAGTGCATCAGTGTTTTAACAACAAAATTGATAAATAAATAAAAGCATTAGTGCTTTACATCGAAGTGAACAAACATGCATGCCTCAATATAGTGTACTAACAACATCGGTACAGAGAATCATAAGGATGCCAGAGTCGCCCTGAAGACGTGTGTTACTGTGTTAACTTCATGCCATGCACATCGTTGAAACTGTGGATAAAACCTAGCTGATGGCAACGTCCAGTCCTTTGCTGGATCTGCACAGGGAATCACTCCGAGACCACGCAACACTGGCCGTGCATCTAGTCCACTTCCGTGTTGACTAATAGTAACACATGTCGCTTGCGGCAAACGCTAATTGGGCTTTTACGGACTCTGAAATTAAAGTCCGCCAAACAACACGTACGGCGCCGGGAGGATATTTCGCTACTTCCAAACCGTCCCTACAATTTCAAGGTAAGATGTGCACTGGACGCCATATATGGTTCAGTATTAGCACGAAGCTGTGTGCGTAGCAACCATAGTCTTGCCAAAGCGTAGACAACGCAAGGTTTGGTAAGACATAAACCAGACAGGCCCTTGCGACAATTTAGCTGGCATGTGGCGTATGTTTGCATGATTGTTTGAGTAAAGTGATCACTGTAAATCTCCATAATTAGGGCCGGCGTATGCTGACCTCGTTCTTGGCAGCTTTCATTGTGCAAGTTCGGTCGAACAACATGATCGCACGGAATTAAACATTATTAAGACAACTTCACGACTGCACGATGGATGATGGGGCTTGGGGGAAATGTATGAATCAACTTTATACTAACCACCGTCGTAGGAGGGGAGGCATGAAACAAGACTGCAACCGTGGCGCGTAGGTTGGGATGGGAAGGAAGGTGACGTGGGCTTTGGTGGAAAGGGGTGGTTATGGACGGTGCTGGTGATAGTAGAACCTGGGACTTTATAACATCTGTAATTATACGGATAAAAGAGTCGGCGAAGCGAGTCACATTTATAACCGGCTTTGTTCGTTTCCCAGTTTTTATTTTGGGATCCATTCCCGAGGTGAACCATTCCGTCTTGATTAAAGTGTGCCGACAACGGTAAAGAAGGAAACTATGAAAATCAATTCACGCTGCGGCGAAGGTGCTAGCGCGCAGACCTGATTGCTAAGGAGGAAACCAGTCACACACATGCACACTCATTCCAGCGCCAGCAAGCGCGTAGCCGGATGCATATATATATATATTAGCAATGTATCATGATTTGTTAACGTATATTACATATACACGCGCGCGTCTACATACATAAATTTAGCGAGAAATACACACATTTCGATAACTTTATTAAAGCCCAAACCGGTTACTTTGCACAATGCCACACACACACACACTAAAAACACCCATACATATACACACACACGCACATGCGTGCACGCAGCAGGGCGAACAAGGGCATTTCAATCAAACAGAATGACAGTAAATGATACTGTTGGAACACAACTGCAATCTCTCAAAGAAGCCATTCTCTGTCTGTCTGTCTCTCTCTCTCTCCTTCTCTCTCTCTGTCTTCCCCGACCTCTCCTCCTCCTTCTTCTTTTCCTCCTCCTTTTCTGCCACATTTTCGCCTTCTTCTCCTCCTCCTCCTCCTTCGTCTTCTTAAATAAAATAAAGCAGTCGCCAATAGCACTCTGAAATGTATCGTTCTGCAGTTTGTGCACAACAAACCCGTTCCATGCATAATAGTATTTATATACACCACACAGCTCATGCATTACAACAACAACAATAATAAAAGGATATAAACAATACTCGTATTCACTATTCACACATTTATGTTAAATTAAGTAATAATGTTTTACGTAAGAATGTCTTTAAGTAAACAGTGTTAAGCAAAAGTGTAGCTTTTTTATGATAGTACACAACTGCGTGTAGCGACATTGGACTAAAGCAGCATTGTCATTGACAAACATCCCTGCTTACAACATCGCCATGATTGATATCAGTGAAGCGTCAATATGTTTTAAAGTCAATATATCTAAAAGCCAACGAGTCTAAAATTCATAATAGGTCTAAAAGTCAATAAGTATAAAAGCACCTTGGATTGATAACCCCACTTCCAAATGAACAGTAAGAACCTAACAAAGCTGGCCAATCAAAGGGACAGATGGCGAAAGGGGAAGGTGGGCTGTGGGCGGTGAGGTGGGTTAGTGTAGGTGGGATAGGGGTAGTGGTAAGGGAGATAAGTACGAAATGCGCAGACAAGAATTAACCCACTGAAAACAGAAATGGCCGACGTGGGTAAAAAAAAGCCGCTTAAGCATTTATGTTAGCACTACAAAGCGTCAATCCCACTCCTGCGTAACAGTTAAAAGCAATGACGAAGATGTTGAAGAAGACGGCGGCGACGATGATGATGATAATAAGGCTGATGGTATTGATGATGATAATGGAGGTGGTGGTGGTGGTTAAGTGATATTGATGAAGATGATTAATGGAAATGTAACCTTTGTCAGATTTTAAAAAAAAAGTTAACAGAAAAGTGTGTGAAGTAGACCAAGTGAACGAAATGCGCGCACGAGTACGGTCAGCTGATCCAATCGCCCAATCATATTCTCCAGTACCTCCATGCATGCTTTGCACGTGCTTTACTCACTCGAAAGTGCAGAACGTTCGAATCAAGATGTATCGGCGAATGTGACTGGGCGTTAGGGATTCAGTCAGCCAATCACATAGGCTAGTACAATTAAGTTGTTCACACGGTCCAATCACTTCCTCCACTCTCTCACACACACAAAAACATTGTTATTGGGATTTGTACGGTTATCAAAGCAGACGAATGTTTTAAAATAAAATTGTGGGGGTGGGGTGGGGGGTGGGGGGGGGGGGGGGGGGGACAACAGAAAATCCAAGAAATAAAAAAAACCTGGACTGGACAGACCTGGTGCTTTGCTGTTTATTGCAGTATTCTCATCCGGTTCGAAGGGATCCTTGACGTCATACACGTCGGCGCTCGTGCGTCCTGCCCCCCACAAGACAGCAGTGGCACACCACACAATACAAAAGATTGAAAATGCCCACGGATAGGGATATAGTCATACCAAACAGGCGAGACAATTTAAACCCGTGGTTTTACACAAAACCTGTTGTCTCCCTTTATATTAATTACGACCAAGACAAAGAGACCTCTACGAGTTCTTTACGACCCATAGAAACTCGCGCTATAAATATAACACCGTGTAGATTTCTTTTTTTTAATATTTATAGTGAAGTCTGGATTTAAGATTACTTAAAAAAAATATACATTAATAACAACTACCTGGTATATTGACAAATACCGTTCATATTTTAACCTTTCCATGGTGCTGTCGCACTTTGCAGGACATTGTCAAAAAGAACCTGCCATATAGTCTAATATTGATATATACATTTCCGCTGTTTCCAGTTCCTCAACTGCTCGAATGAGTCAGAATGTATTAATTTTTCGTTCAAAATATTTCTTTCTGTATTTAATTTTTTTTTTATTCATTAATTTATATTTCTTTCTTTCTTACTATTTATTTTTTTTATTCTCCAATAACACCGATATCCATATTGAAATACAGGGTGTTCCAAAAGTCTTGGGCACATTTGAAGTCCCCATATCTCAATTACTATGAATGGTAGTAAGATAAAAGTTGTGCCATTTTAAAGCTAATTACATTAAGTTTTTGTAAAGCTGTTGATTTTTTTATTTCTTTTCAGACCCATTAATGGCGTTCACTCAACAAGAAAATGCTAGGACGCGTTTGGCAAGAATTTGACTATCGGCTTGATGTGTGTCGTGTGACCAATGGTGCTCACATTGAACATCTTTGAACATTCCATGTAAAAATTGAGATCACAAGCTTTCTGAATTTACCAGATGCGTTTTTATATCCTTAATAGTTTCGGAAATATTCAATGTCAAAATGTGCCCAAGACTTTTGGAACACCCTGTATTTTAGACATTTCCTTACGCTAGCAATAAATTCCCCCGCCCCCTCCCTCACCCCCTTACTGGAAACCCAAACTCAGTTGCACTGATTTTAAGAAAACGACCGAGTCTGGGTTTGATGCAGAAAGAAAGAAAAACACCATTTATTATTCCTAATTGTGTGACTCTGCTGCTGAGTATATCCTCTGGCCCCGTCAACATCAATACAGCTTGTCCTGCATGTAGTAATCAAAGCCCATTGTTTACAATACAGCCCTGACCCGCAATTTCTATTCTTTTTCGCTTTTCAAGCTCTGTATTCAATTGGACCGTGAAACATTATTGTGAACAATAGGAGACGTAGACCCATTGCACGCGTCTTCAAATGTTTCCCTTCAATCGGCTTTCTGGTACTCTTAGTGCACTATCAACCTATTTCCTATAATGGAACATCGCCTTAAGATATCAAATTTTATTTCTCCGAAGAGCAGCAAACTACTGCCCATGGATTCCGTGTTCGACGATTTATGCCTATAAACAAACAAATTAGCTTAAATAACTTCAACAAGTATAATTCAGTTCTAAACTGTTTAAATGAATCTCTAAACTGTTATGTCAATCCCTAAACTGTTAAGTGAATTCCTAAACTGTTAAATGAATCTCTAAACGGTTAAATGAATCCTTAAACTGTTAAGTGAATCCCTAAACTGGTAAGTGAAACCCTAAGCGGTTAAATGAATCCATAAACTGTTAGGTGAATCCCTAAACTGGTAAGTGAAACCCTAAAACTTTTATAACAAACTCCCTTAAGGAAAAGAAGGGATACAGAGACTTCAAAACATCACTCACCGTTGCAGCAAAGTAGTGAGGCAAGCATGTTGTAGTTGTACAGTTATACTCCTCTGTATTGTTGTTCACATGTATAGGATAGGATAGGATTGATGTTCACGTGTATTTATATATATTTTCCCAACATTAAAACAACAACTCGTCGTGCGATTATGTCGTTTTCATCCGACCACACAAACAACTTTAAATGATAAAAATATATCTATTTTTTGGGATCACACAGTTGCAACAGCTAAGCCAGCGATGGAGGAGTTATTATTTTTAGTATTTTACCCGCTGGATTCTTCTACAGCAAAAAAGATAAGCTCACTGTGGTTAATACATTCTCTTATTCGTTTCAAGTCCGCGAAAGCGTGGAAGCCCTTGACATTAGAATGCCGTGTTTCTTAGTCGCTGCGGTCGCGTATCTGATACCAAATCTTTCCCGAAACTGTTACAAAACTCCGATTATTCAACCACCAGTTCAATTCAGTTTAATTCAACATATCTTTATTACCGACCAATCACAACAATGACATATTTACAGCCATTTATGTCACAACGACATACTGTATTAATTTTATTTGTTATTATATTTGTGTACTATTGTTTGTAACTCATTTGTATGTTGTTTATGATTATGCTTTCCTTATCATTGTTAATTGTTCTTGTGTTGATGGCAATGTATAACTATTTGTATCTCAATGATGTATCTATTCCGCCTAAACTGACACAGATTGTTGTAACTTGTCCAGGTATGCACTCACTTAAGCTTTGTCTTTTGTGTATTCCTGTTATTATATTTGTTATGTATTTGTCAGATACTGAATAAACCATTGTTTAAACCATTGGTAAATAATAATATGATAGGAAGCCCTAGTGACCATTTGGCGGAAAGCGTCCAATATTCCCAAGCTGATACAACAGACCTCAACACACAAATGAAGAGTTTTGTCCCGGAAAAGTTTTCAAGAAAAAAGGTAGGTGACTGTTCTAGCGAAGAAGAAGATACTATAGTCGATTGATAGAACAGAGTAGGAATGAGAAAGAACAAATGAGAAAGACAGCGGCAGTGGGAATTTAAAGCACTACATTTCCAAAAAGTGGGGACACTATTTATACAGAAACCCCGGCACCCCCACGGGGTGGATCCAATTAAGGGGGAAAAAAGCATTTCTAATGAAATCAAAAACGTTAGGTAGCCAAACACATTCACATTATATAAGTACGCATACTGCGTACACACACACACACACACACGCACACACACCCACACACACACCATGGGTGGTTATGTAGAAATGCCGTTATTTATTCGAACTCTTTACACTCTACCTACATTCTTTTGACGGCCCAGTTATTTTGACGTCAAAACAGTGTTCCGTTAGGGCTTAGAGTTAGGTTACGGGTTAGGGTTTGGGTTAGGGGTAGAGTTATGGTTAAAGTTTGGGTTAGCTTACAAAAATGGACATTTTTTTTCCAAAATGTCAAAACAACGTATGTGGGGTTTTATGTAAGTCATAACAACGGCGTTTTTACACACACGCGCGCGCACACACGCCCACACACACACACATACCCACACACACAAAACAAATCAAAACAAAGCAATCACAATAACATCGTCAAGTCAGAAGTCAGGAACCTTTTTCTACAAATACCATTTCCCTAATAATCTCCGGATTGCAGGCAAAACGCACACAAACCAAGAGACCGCGTCGCCTAGAAATGAATGCCGCGTCGCCTAGGAGGAACTGCGTGTTTTTTCTACCAGACCAATGAACGCCAAAGTCACCTCAACTTACCGACCATGAAACAATCTTCAATCAAACATAATCGCCCAAATGCGCTTCAAAAACAATAACAGAAACAGGTAATCGAAAGATCTTTCCAACAAGAAGTCATCCGTCTACGCACAGAACAGGGAGTGGGGGTGGGGGGGGGGGGAATGAAACGAACATTGAGGATTAACGTCTACACCCACCCCACCATTGGCGATATGACAGACGGGAGCGACCATCCCAGGGAACAAGGGGTATGGACCTAAATCAACACTGAACCACCAGAGTAATCATATCGCTAAAATGAGCAGTAAAAAAAAAAAGGCCACTTTTGATTTTAAAATTTCGTCCACCACGGGATTCGAACCTGGGTCGTCTGTGTGCCAGGCAAACGCTCTACCACTTGGGCTACGGCGGTGGGACGATATATATTCCCGTAAGTACCCACCCTTTTGTATGTAGGAAGTTGGGGCCGGGTAGCTCAGTTGGTAAGAGCGTCTTGCTAGTAACCGAAAGGTCGCTGGTTCGAATCCCGGATTGGTCAACGTGTGATCATATTATTTTCCCCTTTACCAACAACTGGCCCGCTGGTGTCAGTATAAATCGGTCCAGTAGTCACCTATATGCGAAAGTGTCGTGTGACTATAATCTACAAACAAACAAACCCTTTTGTATGTAGGAAGCAGTGAAGTCGACCAACTGGATGAACAAACGTGGACCTTGCACAATGATTAATGTCGCCCTGAAGAGCCACTGTATCATTTTCTGTCTAGTTTTGTATAATAATCTGACTCCAGCTCTCGAGAAGCAAACAGTCTTTTATACCAGCCTCATTCCTAAAGGCGAAACAAACGAACAACAAGCTTGAATTGAAAGTAGAACCACGGAAAGATTCTATGCTACAAGTCATAACTGGAACACACTTATGATGCCACTTTTTTGTTTCTTCTTCAAATTCGTCAACAAAAAATACTACCTTAGTATTTGCAACAACAACAAAACTATCTGTCGAGGACGAATAAATGAAAATCCGGCCAGTCGATAGCCTTCAAATAAAATACGATAACACGCACATTCTTACCTCAGAGTATACAGAAACATAAAAAAAAGAACTCGAGGTTTCTTTTTTTTTTTATTAATGTACTTAACCGATCTTTTATATAGCGCTTTTCCAGCTCAAGAGCTGCTCAAGGCGCCGGCCTATACAGGATCTAACTCCTTAAGGCGCGCGTCAGATGCCCAGACCAATGAGCTGGGTGTGTGCAGCTGGCACCCATCCGTCCAGGACATGAGTGTCAGGATCTTCAAAGTCCGTCCTATGGAATGCGTGCGTGCACACACTAGATCACGCTGTATACTCTCATCTTAAGGGGGGGAAAAAGATAACTCATGAAAACTTCTGCGCCTAAGATTGCTACAGTATCTAAAGATAACTCATGAAAACTTCTGCGCCTAAGATTGCTACAGTACCTTAAACTAAAGCTTCTTATAGTGCTATCTCAAAAAAGTTCATAGCTGCCTTCAACAAGTTTCACCAACAGTAGGGGTTCCTTTCCTCCCTAGCTGACTTGACTTAGAAGTCAATCTCTTCCGATGTCAACACTCTACAGTGTGCACTCAACCCCAGGTTGAAAACTAACTGCAATATCTCTGCAGTCAACTTCCCCGTACACGAGGACTGTTGCTCACGCCTTAAAAGACGAGAGAGAGAGAGAGAGAGAGAGAGAGAGAGAGAGAGAGGGAGAGAGAGAGAGAGAGAGAGAGGAAGAGAGAGAGAGAGAGGGAGAGAGAGAGAGAGAGAGAGAGAGAGAGAAAAACAATCAAAACAAGAGATTTGTTTTTAAAAAAAGTGTCAATGTTTCGACTATTAAGAACCCCCTTTTTTAAAATTCAGTTCAATTCAATATTTAATGTTAACGTCTCTTCAGGTCAAATATACGTGATTTTAGACCTTAAAAAACAACACCACTTTTGTTAAGACAAAATATCGTCCAAAAATGGTCACACCAATCAGTCCTCATTTTTACATATATATCTATATATGACAGCAACGATCAGGCACAACGCACGTTAATTAATAACAAGCGTAACGTTGCAAATAGAGTGTTAACTAACTATACGAAGTCAACCTACAGAACAGATCGAGTACTGCGTACAGTGATTAACCTAGGCGTCCAGGAGTGGTATAAATGAAGCAGTTACCCAGTGAACACATCCGCCAAGCTGTAGGAAAATCCGTACCCTTACCGTGCTACAGCTTAGCGGATTTATTCACTGGTGAGCTGGTTCGTAAAAACCACCCCAGGGTCAGCCAGGGTCGCTGATGCTCAGTGTGATTTCCGTTCTTGCAATCAGTCTTCTCAACAACTTTGAGTGATTAGGTGTCTATCACTTCCTCTCTCTTATCAATCAAAGGTCATGCGCACCACCCTTTGCAGTTTTGAAACAAGCTGTGATCGGCTGTCTGCCTCTATATTATGAGAAATCACACCTTTCACCCTGTCAGTCCTACAAAAACCCTGGAAAGATATATAATCAAACCGTCTTATCTTATCCATCAGAGGCTTCCTACGCTGACACAAATAGAGAGAGAGAGAGAGAGAGAGAGAGAGAGGGGGGGGGGTGACACCTCCGATAGGAACATCTGTTAACTGGAAACAACAAATTCTAAGTAGAACACGTCCACGAGGTTATTTTGACTCCAATCCCATATCTTTAAGGCAATACAACTTATTCCTGTTGTTTCAAGAGTAATGCCGGAAAATGTTCTAACAATGCACACGCGAAAATTATCCACACTTTTGCTGTAAATAATCCTGTTAACTGGGGTTTTGTTTTCCCAGTTTTAAAACTTTCTACAATGTAGGCGTCTTTGAGATAGAAGGTCCTGCTTTCCTCCAGCGCCTTGAGTAGATCTTTGAGCGAGTGAGGCGCGCGCTATAATAAAAATCAATAGAATACAATAGGCTGTTAACTTAGCACAAGTGTACAAACAATGTACACGGCTGGAATGACGTGGCGGACGCCTACATTCACAACACGGCTCTATAACATTAACAATCAGGCTGCTGCTTTGCTAAACCATATGTCGACCACACAAAGTGTATGCACCGGCAATCACGCGACCCCTATAAATGAATATACAGCCAGACGCCCTGAAGAAAATGTGCGCAACGTTTGTATAAATCGTTCTTTGTTTATACAGTTTACCTCCCTTTGAAACTTTAACGAACTTAACTTGTTTGGTGTATATATAAATATACACTACTCAAAATAATTGAAGGGCCACTCTCATATTTCATTTAGTTTAATTATTTTTTGCTGCTATCAATAATATCGCTTATATTGCTTATTTCAAAACTTATCCTGTACAGTAACATTCAAGACAATCTTATTCTGACAAGTAATCACATGTGTGAGTTTTGAACTTTCTGCACTGAGTTGAAAAACAAACCCAATTTTTACAAAAAAATGACCCTAATTTACTGTTGTCTTGGTAATAAAGCAAAATTTTCAACATTAACAAGTGATTTGCACGCAAAAGGCTTGCATTTTGTGAGTTCAGTTCAACAATCGGCGCTTTTTTCTGGGTATAAATGGCAGCGCTTTTGCTGCTTTTCTAACCATGCCCCCAAGGCGACGATTGACTGATGCGAATAGAGGCAGAGCTATTGCATGGCTTCAGGAAGGGGTGGGGGTGAGAGAAGTTGGCAGGCGGCTGGGAGTGTCCCACTCCGTTG
The DNA here is from genome assembly GCA_036898135.1 of Oncomelania hupensis. NCBI lineage: Eukaryota > Metazoa > Mollusca > Gastropoda > Littorinimorpha > Pomatiopsidae > Oncomelania > Oncomelania hupensis. The sequence goes on from CM072515.1 coordinate 73,989,585, forward strand.
TCCAAAGGCTGCGGGAGCGCTTTAACAACACTGGAAGCGTCCAAGAACCAAGAAAGTCCGGACGCCCCCGCGTTACCACTGCAAGACAAGACCATTTCATCACCCTGTCAGCTCTGAGGATGAGGTCCGCTACAGCAAACACCATCAGAAGACAGCTTCACGCAGCCAGCAATGTTAACGTCAGCGACCAGACAATTCACAACCGTCTACACGAGGCAAACCTGCGATCAAGACGACCATCAGTACGGCCTTTGCTCACCCCAGCTCACCGTGCAGCGCGTTTGGCCTGGGCTCGGCGTCATTTGGTGTGGACTAGGCAACAATGGTCAAGGGTGCTCTTTACAGACGAGTCTCGGTTCTCCTTTTCTTTCAACGACCGTCGAGTGAATGTTTGGAGGCGTCCACGGGAGCGTTTTGCTGATGCGACGGTGCGCGAGCATGACCGCTTTGGTGGTGGATCTGTCATGATGTGGGGTGGCTTCGCATTAAACTTCAGAACACCCCTGCTCCAAATTCATGGCAACTTAAACGGTATTGGCTACAGGGATGACGTCCTACAACCTAGGGTTCTCCCAGCTCTGCGGGCCATTGGGGAAGGTGCCATACTACAGGACGATAATGCCAGACCCCACCGAGCGCGTATCGTCAATGACTTCCTGCAGCAACAGCACGTCATAAGGATGGATTGGCCGGCTCGATCACCCGATTTGAACCCCATAGAACATCTGTGGGATGTCTTGGGTCGACAGACACGGGCAAACCTCCCTCCAGGAGCTAACCTTGAAGTTCTGGCCCAAGTTCTCCAGCAAGAGTGGTTGGCCATCCCAGGAAACATCCTCCATAACCTGATACGGTCCATGAGACAACGATGCCAAGACTGCATTGATGCAAACGGTGGCCACACCCGATACTGACTCTATAGATTTTTGGTTTCTAAAGTTTTGATTTTGTAAACGAGGGGTATGTCCAGTTAAGTTGAATTTACTAGAATTTTAAGCGACTGATGTCTCAGATCTTTTTTGTTATTGATGCAGAAATGATTGCAATAAAATATGATGAACTAATACATTGAATTCGTGTTTCTGATTTAAAGAGAGACCCATATGTCCAAGTGGCCCTTGTATTAGTTTGAGTAGTATATATATAAGTGTGATTAAACGTAAACTGATCTTTCAGTTACATTCATTCTTTTCTATTTTACCAACAGTGTGAAAGGAGAACAACTGGTGTTTAAATGTCACCGATGTGACAACCCAATCAATAATAAGTTTTGGGGCAGAGCAACTGTAAAGTTGGCGATTTATGTGCAACAGCACACCACCAATCAAAACCAGAACTTTCACAGTGCCAGTCATTTATATATACCTACATTCATACAAGTCGTCATTTCCCATTATTTTCTGTCTTCTAAATAAACGTCGTGATTTACGTGTTGGAGGATGTTAGGAAACACAACCCTGAATACCTGAGCTAAAACACATTCAAATATATACTAAAATCGTACGAATCCGCTTCATGAAATCTGAAAGATTGCAATAAAATTATATACTATCTAGCCAAACCAACCTAGGCCATTGCGACAGTTTTTTTTAACTATACAGAAATTAATTCTAATATAAATGACGCAAGAACAGTGACTATGATCGCACTGTTTTTCCATCGCAAAATTATCTACATGAAAGTCCACGCAAATTGCCGTAAGAAATATGGCACTGCAACTTGGACCATACAATACACTGCCATATTGCATATCCAAAATAATAATGAAAGAGCAGACCCGCAATAGCGCAGCCTACCATTGCCAAATTCCAATAAAATAGTACAATTATCTAGACGAATCCTTCAATATGAATGCATATTGCCTTAAGACATCTATGAATGCATATTGCCTTAAGACATCTATGAATGCATATTGCCTTAAGACATCTATGAATGCATATTGCCTTAAGACATCTATGAATGCACAATGCCTTAAGACATCTATGAATGCATATTGCCTTAAGAGATCTATGAATGTGTATTGCCTTAAGACATCTATGAATGCGTATTGCCTTAAGAATCTATGAATGCATATTGCCTTAAGACATCTATGAATGCATAAAGCCTTAAGACATCTATGAATGCATAATGCCTTAAGACATCTATGAATGCATATTGCCTTAAGACATCTATGAATGCATAATGCCTTAAGACATCTATGAATGCATATTGTCTTAAGGCATCTATGAATGCGTATTGCCTTAAGACATCTATGAATGCATATTGTCTTAAGGCATCTATGAATGCGTATTGCCTTAAGACATCTGCGCACCAGCTTCGGTCACTGCCACACTGTATATTATCTAGATGATGCAAGAACGGTGACTATGACCGTACTGTTGTCAACTGCAAAATGAAATGGACAATTAATTATCTTTTTTTTAAAAGAGAAAAAAGAAGAAAGTATGAACAGCATACTGCCTTAAAAATCTTGCGCAACAACTTGGATCAGTACCGCACAACGGGGTACATAAATTATAATATTCAAATGATGCAAGAACAGTGCCTATGAATTGCTCATTGAAGATTACCTACAGGCACCCAACAGCTGTTGAAAGGTGCCAATAAAACGATAAAGCTCTTTAAACTTAACAACAGGTTGGAGGAAGGAATCTTCAAACCTTACAGGCAGTCACCTAAAACCGGATCTCGATTTAGATTTGTTTTTAAAGTCAACGGGATGAGAGGGTAACTATTTATATCTTGCCTTGAAATGGTAGGTTATGAAACCTGCAATGCAGCACTCACACAAAGTTTGCCTAAAGCTTTGTTCCGATAACATTTGTCGGACAGTAAACGCACAACGATATTACTGTTTCTGAACTTTTGTAAGCAGAAGAATGCAGTGCTATGCTGGCTGAAATATACAATATGACGACTCAAACTGCTGTCTCGCAAAGTTTGTGATACGGTGAAACGGCTTGAACAATATATCACTCGGACTTGGGAGAAAACCCCTTCAGTGAGCTACGACAGGTAAACGATTTGCAGGCGGCATAATACCATTCAAAGTAAAACTACACGGAATCTGAGTCTACGAGTACCTAACTCCGTGTGTCTGCTCCCGATACTAACAACATCGAATCTCCCACTCTACCACTTTCAGATGCATTGACTACGTAAACAACGTTACCGAGATCACGCTACTGTACGTTGAAAAAGTCAACAACCACTTACAGCGACACATAATCCCACGCCAGCTGCTACACAGACTATACTAATCATAACACACGTGTACGCTAACCCTTATTCCTTGCGACGCACGACGAGAAACAGCAAGACGGTTTCAACTATCTTTAAGCGCACGCTCATTATGATCAAACTCTTAATTCACCTCCGAAAGTATTTCGTGTACATTTTATACAAATCTATATTAAATGATAACAACTGCATTAATGACATCTTACATACACACACCACACACGACACATGAAGGGTGAACTGTTGTGACCCTAACCTACGAACCTACCTCCATACGTGCTTGTGAATTAATACCTTCGGAGACAACAGTATGGCGTGAGTCAAAAGGCCTCACTTTACTCACAGTACACTGTCATGTATTTTAACAACAGTACTTCAGTTTGGTACACGCCTTGTCAAATTCTCAAGACAGGAAGGGGAGACCAGTTTACGTCATTTACTATTCTAGACACAATATTGACAAAGCCAGAAATAAACAATCTTTTATAAGGCTATCATAAATAAAAACTGAATTTTATTATGGCAGGTAATATACTGAGAACAAGGATTGTAAAAATGCTGTACAATATAACTAAGACTACTTGCAGAAAAAAGAAGATTAAAACCAACACAATGAGTTGTCAGCTATTTAAAACTGTTTTTTTTCAACGACTCTCCATGACTAGATTATGAAAAAAAACAAATCCCACACACACCCACATTTGTAAACAAGATATTCTTCCGACATAATAGACAGTAGGCAACTATTTCCTCGAGGTAAAACACGAGTAATGGATTTTTTTTAAATAACGGTTGGCAATATGAAATTTGATATACACCCTGAGTATGACTCATTGACTGTCAAGTCAAGATAAGAAAACAAAGAAAAGAAACACAAAATAAAAGTCAAACATTCGAGCTAAAGTCCATGTTTTGGTATTAAAACTTTCTTGAGGACAAATTCAATGACCAGATATTTAAAAAAAAATCACCATTTTTAAATTATACGCACCGCGCACAATGAAATAATGTCCAATCACACAAAAAGATAAAATCACCCAAGATATATTCCACATAGAACAGTTTTTTTTCCCAACACTGTGTGGGAAATAAATACAAATCTTAAAATAGCCCAGATTATCAGTTCATTCTTTCAAATACTATAATGCTACCCAAGAAATGCCTCGCATAGAAGATTTCCTTGTAAGACTGTGCTGGAAATAAAATACAAAACGTAAAAGAAATATTGAAGTCGTCTTTCAAATACCACATTAGTTGTTTGCGAAAGATCCAAGTGTTGTGAACTTTGAATAAGCTAACAAACACACAAAAAATCCGAAATCAGAACACCCTTAATATCAATTGTCATTCGACTACACACACTACCTGGCATAAATACCAGAAGTCTCTAAACAAATACTACTTCGGGTCAGGTGAAGCACACAAAGATTTGATAAGAAAACGGAACAACAATAAACCTTGTTAGCAGTTGATATTAACACTGTACGTCTTCTGTGGATATGGCTAAAACTAAAGTGCCCGGTCTGAAGCAAGGAAGCCAGTTTGACAAAACAACCCAAGGCAAGGACCAACCAACAGCTGTTGACTCTTTAGTCTTAAAACAGGCTGTTGCCCTTAAAATAGAGATCAACTATAGAAAACGGTGAGCCTTTCCGACCACTGGGTGATCGTTTAAAATTAGGAATTATAATAACTCTCGTTGTTACCAAAGGAAGATTTCCCCGTCAACGTTGACAGTATCATACTCCCTTATTATATGAATGTATATAGGAATTAGGAAAGAAAGAAAGAAGAAGAAGAAGAAGAAGAAGAACAAGAACAAGAAGAAAAAGATGATGATGATGATGATGATGATGATGATGATGATGATGATGATGATGATGATGATGATGATGATGATGATGATGATGATGACGAAGAAGAGGGAGAGAGATAGACAGAAGAGAGAAAAGGGAGGGGGAGAGAGACAGACAGAAAGAGAGAAAGAGAGACAAAGACACAGAGAGAAAAAGAGAGAGGACGAGGTGAGAGAAGAGAAGACGAAAAAGAAGAAAAAAAAAAAGAGAGAGAGAGAGAGAGAGAGAGAGAGAGAGAGAGAGAGGTTGTGGAAAGAGAGAGAGAGCGAGAACTTTTGAGCGATGAAGCCTACTGAGAGGACTGTGGTGGGACGGGAGGGTTGGAGAGTGGCAACGAAAAGGCCTCAAACACGGAGTGATGTGATGTCTACTTTCCTTAAGCTATTATACCACACCACAACCTTTTGAAGATACCATTCTTCTTCTTTTTTGAAATATTTAGAAGCCATTGTATTAGACCATGGGTCCCGACAGGAAGTCCTCTCCGGAAGCGCACAAACAACTGCTACCCTGACAAGGTTGAAGCCCATTTGGAAAGACGGGACCATCAGTCTACATTCCAAGGTGAGGCTGCTGCGCTCCTTTGTCATCTCCATCTTCCTATACGCTTGCGAAACATGGACCCTCACAACAAATCTTCAACGAAGAATACAAAGCATGGAGATGAGGTGCTACAGAAGACTACTGGGCATTTCCTACACCCAGCACCTCACCAACGACGAAGTCCGACAGACATCACACAAGCCATTGGACAACCGATGACATGCTCACAGTGGTGAAGAAACGGAAACTCCGATGGTATGGCCACGTCACCAGAGCATCAGGTCTTGCAAAGACCATCCTGCAAGGCACAGTGCAAGGAAGCAGAAGAAGAGGGAGACAGAAAAAGAGGTGGGAGAACTATCCTATCCTATAAGACATATTTACAACATTCCAGAATGGACTGGCTTGACACTGAGCGAAGCCATGAGGGTTGCTCAGGAGTACGCTGGTTAAACGATCATCTGTGGTACCCCAACGACTTTCGAGTTTGGAGTTAAATTAAGGTCCCCAGCACAGTGCGTACATTGGACCAGAAGGTACCAATTTTATTGCTGGTATAATATAGGTGCAAATAGCCTATAAATGACGCTATCATACACAATGTGTGGGATGGAGATATCGATACGATGATTCAATGTGTCGTCTTCGTGAAGCCGCAGCGACGCAGCAGCTGGCAACGGGATGGGAACAAAATAATAAAATATTACGATTTGTCTTCCTTCTACCCCCTACCCTTCTCCCCTCCAACTCATGGTACGACTTACTTAGCAACCTGGCAGTAAGACTACTAATACATAATAATATTGCGAAATGTCCCGCTGTTACGTGATCGAGGTCACTTCAGCCTATCGAAATACAAACAATATCAAAAGCAACAAACGTCTATACCAAGTACAGCTATTACAATTTGGGGAAAACGTCAATTCTTCTTCTTCTTCTTGTCTTCTTCTTCGTCTTCTTCTTCGTCTTCTTGTTCTTGTTCTTCGTCTTCTTCTTCTTCTTGTTCTTCTTCTTGTTTGTCTTCTTCGTATTCTTCTTCTTTTTGTTCGTCTTCGTCTTCTTCACCCTTCTTCTTCTCCTTCTTCTTTTCAAGGCGCCGTCCGATGCAGGATCGAAGGCAACAAAGTCGCCCTCTCGCATCATCTGCCACTCCGGACTGCTGAGCATAATCCTGGCCGAACGGGGATAGAGATGAAGGGACCTAGTGCTTGTTGGGTTCAGGACATGCGCGTCAGGATCTTTAAAGTCCGTGACGGGTGAGTGCCGGCTACACAAATAGACCCAACAAGTATGAAAACCCTTTAACAAACCACAGGGGCAGTACACCTTGGTCCGGATCCCCGACGGCGCAGAGGTAGATAGCACAAAGTCTTTGTATAATAAATAGAAGGGGAGCAACTGAGTACTTGTGACAGAGTCGGTTATCATGCGTGTTTATGTGTGTGTGTGTGTGTGTGTGTGGGTGTGTGTGTGGGTGAACGTACAAAAACGCACAAATGGGTACCAGACCTTGTCTTTTCTAGTAACAAATGGGTTTATTTGCTTGGAACCCACTTTTTTCCAGGAACCCACTTTTTTCTAAGTGCGAGGGAGTGCTCTTTTAGTGCAAGGGAGTGCAGTTGTAGTGCATAAGAGTGTTTTAAGTAAAGAGGAGTGCACTATCCGGGACGGAGAAAATACAGTCCATTTTCTGAGAAATTTTGAAGAAAAATCGACCTATTTCGTCGCTCCTAGGAGACGAAATAGGTCAACTTTTGAGACGGAAAGAGCCAATTTTGACTTAGATTCTTACATTTCTAGAAGAAATTTGCGTTCTTTCCGTCAAAAAATCACTTTCCGATTCCTACATTCTTAAATAAACCCATTTATGATGAATTGCAAGTATGTGTGTGTGTGTGTGTGTGTGTGTGTAGGCCTATGTGAGAGAGAGAGAAAGAGAGAGAGAGAGAGAGAGAGAGAGAGAGAGAGAGAGAGAGAGAGAGAGAGAGAGAAAGAAAGAGAGAGAGAGAGAACTTTGCTTTCAATCGCGATTTTTTTTAAGTATTAAAAGCAGTGGTAGTAGTAGTAGTAGTAGTAGTAGTAGTAGTTTTAGTAGTAGTATGAGTAGTAGTAGTAGTAGTAGTAGTAGTAGTAGTAGTAGTAGCAGCAGTAGTAGTAGGGGTAGGGGTAGGTTGGGCTCTTTGTGCCACGGGTAGGTTATTGTCTTCCATCCAAATGTATTTATTTCTATTTTTCTCTCTGTTTTGCACTATTTTGGGTTTATAGACGCCTTCCAATGAGTCGATGCTGCTTGCCGTCTTTGCTGTGAGAACCTGCAAAAGGAGAAACTGCAGATGGTTTTTGTAGTGAAAGTAAATTGATGACATCTTGGAAAAGCTTGTTGTTTTTTTATTTTTCTGGAAGTTGTATTCATTCCTGCTAAAGACAATGGCTACAGTAGAATAACATTTTCAGTGGATCCAAACGGAGAAAGACTCCAGAGTGTTGACAGAAAAGATTTTGTACCACAACCCCTCTTGGGGCAAGCGGGGTAAGGTCACATTCTGCCCCCTGATGACACAGTGTACCCCCGCAGATGTAAAAGGTTCACAGCTATTATTCTTTATTGTTATTTGTTCATCCATTTTTTTAGGTTCACTTAAGAACATTCCAATGATTTTCAGTTTATATTTTATTCAATATTTTACTTCTGCTCCAAAGTGCATTTAAGTTATAATTTCATTGAAAATGTTTTACAATAACTCAATATTTTATTTAATGGCTGTTCATACATTTAAGTTATATTAGAATTATAAAAGTGTACCAGAAGGGGATCTAGCAATATTTTTCACACTTGTAACATTTGGATGATACTGAACGTCGTCTTCAGAATGTCCATATTCAATTATGTTATGTTCATATTCTTTAAACATTTCATTTAAAACTGTGCATTCAAATAAAATTTGATAGATTGGTATAACATATACATTGAACCTCAGCGGAGTATTTAGTATTTTATGCATTCATTTTTAATTATATATTAACTTAGAACTTGGTTTTGAACACGTTAGTATAGTTATTTTTTATGTTATTATCATGGTGAACTGCATTTTCTAGTATTGAATACATTTTATGATTGCACATATTCAAATTAGATATAGTTACCTGACGTCATTTGTGCTCCCTCCTGGGCTAATCGATCCAATTAATTCCACAATATCATGGAACCCAGCAGAAATCAACATTTATTTGTTTAGAAAACATGCAATGCATCATATGTTTAATTTCATATCTAAACTCAGGTCTAATTTTACAGTTCCACTGTTTTCCTGCATAGAGAACCGCTTTTGAATCAACACATACTAGTATGTCAAATAATTCTAAAGATAAAGTCATGATGCAATTTAAAGTCATCAAAAGTATAAAGTTTGGCTGTAAATATAGAAAACCCTTTTCCTAAATACTATGACCTTCTTATATTCATTGCAAGAATAGTAACAGCTGATCCATTAACTAAAGAATCTAACACTGACACATCAGTTTTAAAAAA
>CM072515.1:74008752-74056252 GCA_036898135.1 Oncomelania hupensis
TGAATACTCATATTGTTGATTCTGGCATTCTTCCATAAAATACAGTAAAGCATTTGATAAATGTGAAAGGAATTCCAGTTCATCTATGTCTGTCTGCCTCACTCACTCTCACTCTCTCTTCCCCCTTTCTCACTCATTCACTCACAAACGCTCTGGCGCGGCCCCCGATCTGCGATAAAAGATCTGCGGAAACAACTCTTACGGTAACACTGAAGGCACTCCACCAGCCGGTCACTGTACAATAAAGGCATCTCATAAAGGGGATGCTGAGGCTTTACTCTTAATTTATGAAACCCCCGTTTACAAAATCAAAATAAAATAAAAACATAAAATAATAACAAAACGCATGCGTAGAAAATGCCTACATTGCTAAATAGTAATACCGTAGAAAGCCCTAGTGACCATTTGGCAGAAAGCGTCTAATAGCCCCAACCTGACCCAACAGGTGTTTTGGGAGAGTTTTCAAGAAAAAAGGTAGGTGACTGATTCAAGATTCAAGATTTATTGACTTCATGTGAAGAATTTGTTATGCGCATATGGGACTGGTCTAGTGAAGAAGATAGTAGATTGATAGAACAGGGCAGGAACGAGAAATAACAATTGAGAATGACAGAAACAGTGGTAATTTAAAGCACTAAATTTCCACAAAGTGAGGATACTATTTAAACAGAAAAACCCCGGCATCCCCAGGGGTGGATGGGGAGGGTGGCTATAATCAATACTGTGCACGTGAACATACGACACAATAATAACGGTTACGAGAACATAAGTTACGAACAGAATCCTAAAGACTACAACATGAAACTAAAGCTATACATTGCTAGTTCATGCACTGGCATACGAAACAACACGATTATATAAACTAGTAATTATTCTTTTGTGGCAGTAGATAGACCTGAAATAGGAAAAACACACATTCGTGATCGGCGCGAAATGCACGTCACATTACCACAAATACAATGAATACGGGGCATATAATATTAATCGTGTTATGATTTAAACAATTAAGCTTAAAACACAATTTTTTTAAATGTCAGTGTCACTCAAGTTGTTCCATTTTGACAAATTATAAATACGACCAAAAATATTTATTAACTAACGAAACATAAAAAGCGTGCACATGAACTCAAAATAAATACAATTATAGTTTTTACATCACAAAATACAGAACACATGCGCGTGAACTCAAAATAAATGTAACCACAGTTTTTACCTGACTAAATATAGAACACAAGCGCAGTCAACTCAAACATTTCCATTATAATCCATCCTATCCTATCCTATCCTATCCTATCCTATCCCGTCACTCGAAGGTCGTTGGGGCACCACAGATGATCGTATAACCAGCGAACTCTCTCTGTCATCTGCAACCATCATGGCTTTGCTCAGTGTCAAGCCAGTCCTTTCTCGAATGTTGTCCTCCCACCTCTTTTTTTGTCTCCTTCTGCCTCCTTGCACCGTGCCTTGCAGGATGGTCTTTGCAAGGCCTGATGCTCTGGTGATGTGGCCATACTAACGGAGTTTCCGTTTATTCACCACTGTGAGCAGGTCATCGTGTTGTCCAATGTCTTCTTTGATAGTCTGTCGAACTTCTTTGTTTGTGATGTGCTGGGTATAGGAAATTTCCAGAAGTCTTCTGTAGCAACTTACCTTTATGCTTTGTATTCTTCTTTGTAGGTCTGCTGTAAGGGTCCATGTTTAGCAAGCGTATAGGAAGATGGTGATGACAAGGGAGCGCAGCAACCTTACCTTGGAATGTAGACTGATGGTCCTGTCTTTCAAATGGGTTTCAACTTTGTCAGGGGCGCAGTTGTTTGTGCGATCCTGGAGAGGACTTCCTGTCGGGACCCATTGTCGGATACAATGATTCCTAAATATATGAAGCTATGCACTGTGTTGAGTGATGTCCATGTTGATGCCATTGGTGTTGTTGGTCATCATTTTAGTCTTCTCTGCTCTCATTTCCATTCCATAGGCTCTGGAGGTGGTGTCAAGCCTCTGTACCAGCTGTTCAAGTTCTTGTTCCTTTCCAGCCAATCCACCAATGTTGTCCGCAAAATGGAGTTTGGAGATTGCTCTATTCATATCCTCTTTCTATAATCCTTTTTTAAAAAATAATTTTACGTCGGGTCACCGGCATCATAAAATACTAGCGTTCCCTCAATACGTGGAGACCCACTTTGTTATAAAAAGCAACAAATGAACCGGCAAAAAAATAATGTTACTGAACATGCGGACTGGAAATCAGATGTAGACGTACGTACCTGCAGTTTTAATAACTTGATCCACGATGCATCGGAATCTCTCCAGCATGGTGGCATTGTCTCCGAGAACCCTCGACCCGTCCTCGCAAAAAATGCTCCAAAGCTGATTTTCAAAAAGTAAAAGCACCTTATTCACGAGGAAATAACTGAGCTGCTTTGCCTTAAAGACACAGGCATGGCTGCTTCTGTATTATTCTTTTTAAAAATGGCTGGTTTTCAAATTTAACTTTATGTCACAGACAAACACCAACACTGCACATTTTGTCTTACTGATGAAAGCATGGTCACTTCTTGTTTTTCCTCAATCGCTTTTCTGCATTCTGTTTGTAGCACCGTTGTTTATCAAACTAGTATGCTTCTGGTGGTACCTCTTGGTTATTCGCATATGAATCCATGATACGTATTAATTAAAACTGCCGCATTAGACGCTGCATTGAAATACATTCTAGACACACTTTCCAACGAAGCTAGTGTTGTAGAGAAAAAAAAGGGGAGTTAATTCACCACACAGTCAACATACATTCTCCGTTCTCGTGTAGGAACAAAGCGCTGTACTGGAAGCGAAGAACCACCATCCCTTGTGTCATAAAATTGTAATTCACAACGCAGATAGCGGTTTTATATTTTACACGTACTCTTTTTAGAACCTTGCTTTGGCACCGGCACAAGACAGTGCGCCTAAGGCGGCAAGTTGGCGCCTCGGGCGGCCTGTGTTAAGATCCTAGCGCCTCGAGCAGAACCTGATCAGGAAAAGCGCTCTATAAGAACGATTAAAGAAATAACCGTCATACCACCATTTTCAATAAATAACCGTAGTTCCTAGGGTGTCCGTAATTGCTGACTTCTGACGACGAGTTAAAACGGTTGACAGGAGATACAAAGACAGCGCATCTATATATGTATTTTGCTAAAAACGTCGTCAGGAGACAAACATGGATACATTATCCAACCTTGCTTTGGCAGAGAAGCTTCTGGTCGTGTGGATTTCCATCATCCACCACCCACTCCCTTCACAAAAAACAAGGATAATTGTTTGAATTTCCACAACAAAACCGAACGCTATATTACAAACTAATGATACTTTAAACACAATGGTTTTGCCTAATGGAGGATAAATCGATGGAGTCAGACTTGGGGAATAGTTCTAGTAAAGTCGGCCATACGCAGCGGTAACCCGACCCATGTACAGTAGGTACTTCCTGTTGCAAAAAAAAAGCAAAAAAGCAACCTCCCGCAGGGCTGAAAAGTCAATACCAATCGAACAAATTTATATTACTTCACCAAAACCTATTGTCTCCTTTCAAACCACATGGGAGGTTTTATTCACAACGTGATGACTACCAGTACGTACACGAAAACGAATTGTATATGGCATATTAGACTCAACACTCAATTAGTATTAATTGACTTTCCTGGAACGCCACATACGTTGTGCTGACAATGGGTCATATTTCGTCCCCATTTTAAAGTACTTTTACGTGTTCGAACCCTAACCCTAACCCAGCCCTTACCCTAACGGATCATTGTTCTGACGTCAAAACAAGTTGGTCTGTCAAAACAAGTTATGTAGATGTTCACTGATTTGTCCAGATAACACTGTGTAAGTGTGCCCACACACACACGCATACACGCACGCACGCACGCACACACGCACTCACACGCATTCACACACACACGCACACACACACAAATTGTGCGAAACAGGCAGGTAGTAGTTGACTCGCCTACTGTAGCTTAACAATAGCACATCGTGGATATAGGTAATTCCGGGTTGTCAGATGTGAACATCCAGCAGAGATAGAAAGGAATTATATGAAAGCTATATCTCTTCCTTATTTTGCCTCGCTTTCTGCAATGTCATCTCGACAATACCGGCGATGTTTCATTGTTAGTAACTCCGCGGTGTGTTTTTTTTTTCAACGCAACTTCCTCATTCTGTCGGGAAAGTGAAAGAATACTGACAAACCCCGCTTTTATCGACTGAGTGGCAAACTGAAACAAAGACTTAATACCGAGAGCAAAGTGCTTGATAATGACGCTGGAAAATAAAATGCTAACAGATAAAAATAATGGCACGAGGCCGGAAGACAAGAAAGGAGCGAGGGAAAGGGGGGGGGGGAGGAGGGGAGTGGGGAATCCACAGATGACATAGCAATGCTGAAGATGGCAGATCGTTGTCTAGTTCCACAATGGATTCCAGCTACATTTATTAAAGACATAATGGAAATACTGCCAAGTGCTTCTTTCACATTTTCTTCTTTTTCTTTTCTTCTTCTTCTTCTTCTTCTTCTTCTTCTTCTTCTTCTTCTTCTTCTTCTTCTTCTTCTTCTTCTTCCATTCCCACTGCCGCAGATCTGTGATATAGCGCTTGGCTGTAACACCGAGGACCCGGTTTGGAATCCCGTTGTGGGCAAAATAAAAGTAAGTAGTTTTCACAGTCCATCTCTTTCCTCCCTAGGATGGTTATCCCCGTCTGCCGTATCGCCAATGGTGGGTGTAGACGTTACACTTCAATGGTGAGTGTAGACGTTAAACCTCAATGGTGGGTGTAGACGTTACACTTCAATGGTGGGTGTAGTCGTTACACTTCAACTTTAATCAGTACAACTTATGTTAATCTGATGAATAAAAATTGATGCAACAACACTTCAATGGTGGGTGTAGACGACACAATTCAATGGTCGACGTAGACGTCACACTTCATTGGTGGGTGTAGACGTTATACTTCAATGGTGGGTGTTATCGTTATACTTCAATGGTGGGTGTAGTCGTTACACTTCAATGGTGGGTGTAGACGTCACACTTCAATGGTGGGTGTAGATGTCACACTTCAATGGTGGGTGTAGATGTCACACTTCAATGGTGGGTGTAGACGTCACACTTCAATGGTGGGTGTAGACGTCACACTTCAATGGTGGGTGTAGATGTCACACTTCAATGGTGGGTGTAGACGTCACACTTCAATGGTGGGTGTAGTCGTTACACTTCAATGGTGGGTGTAGTCGTTACACTTCAATGGTGGGTGTAGACGTCACACTTCAATGGTGGGTGTAGTCGTTACACTTCAATGGTGGGTGTAGACGTCACACTTCAATGGTGGGTGTAGACGTTAAACTTCAATGGTGGGTGTAGACGTTACACTTCAATGGTGGGTGTAGACGTTACACTTCAATGGTGGGTGTAGACGTTACACTTCAATGGTGGATGTAGACGTTACACTTCAATGGTGGGTGTAGACGTTACACTTCAATGATGGGTGTTAGGTAATTGGAAAAAAAGTCACAGGAAAAAAAGTCACGGAATTAAAGTCACAGAAAAAAAAGTAACAGGAAAAAAAGTCACTAAGAGCTCCCTCTCTCCCACTCTATGTTACGGGTGTAGAAATGTTATGAAGCAGAACACAAACTCACATCTCTCTCTCTCTCTCTCTCTCTCTCTCTCTCTCTCTCTCTCTCTGTTATCAAGCAGGCACTTTGAGGTGACATAATAATAATAATAATAATAATAATAATAATAATAATAATAATAATAATAATAATAATAAAGTAGGCTTATATAGCGCGATACCCCAGCTCAGGGCTGGGCTCACCGCTCCTAACATAGGATATATCTTTAGAACAAACATAAACAATAAAACAGGGTATGCAAGCATTCACACCAACCGTACTCGCCAAGGCATACAAGGGAACAACAACATATGCAATACACTACACATGCATAATAAAACAAACAAAAGAATAAAAAAAATATTAATACAATGGCATATTAAATAATAATAAGATTCACCATACAGATTTAAAATATAACAAAAAATGTGTTACATCTAACAATGGTTAATTAATACAATGATCGGATAAAAAGACAAGACCCGACTCATTACTATTACATAAGCTCATCGTGTTCAGCCATTTCTAGACGGCACTGCATTTTGAATCAAGAAACTGTTGAGAGTGCACTTCAAGTTGCTTTTCTCAACATGATATAACCCATAACTATGAGAGAGTGGGAGAGAGGGAGCTCTTTTATTCTGTGACTTTTTTTCCTGTGACTTTTTTCTGTGACTTCTTTTCCTGTGACTTTTTTTTCCTACAATCGGGTGTAGACGTCAAACTTCAATGGTGGGTGTAGACGTCACACTTCAATGGTAGGTGTAGACGTCAAACTTTAATGGTGGGTGTTAGACGTCACACTTCAATGGTGGGTGTAGACGTTACACTTCAATGGTGGGCGTAGTCGTTACACTTCAATGATGGGTGTGGATATCACACTTCAATGATGAGTGTAGATATCACACTTCAATGGTAGGTGTAGACGTTAAACTTCAATGGTGGGTGTAGACCTTACACTTCAAAGGTGAATGTAGACGTCACACTTCAAAGATGGGTGTAGACGTTAAACTTCAATGGTGGGTGTAGACGTTATACTTCAATGGTGGACGTAGACGTTACACATCAATGGTGGGTGTAGACGTTACACATCAATGGTGGGTGTAGACGTTACACATCAATGGTGGGTGTAGACGTTACACATCAATGGTGGGTGTAGACGTTACACATCAATGGTGGGTGTAGACGTTACACATCAATGGTGGGTGTAGACGTTACACATCAATGGTGGGTGTAGACGTTACACATCAATGGTGGGTGTAGACGTTACACATCAATGGTGGGTGTAGACGTTACACTTCAATGTTGGGTGTGGACGTTACACTTCAATGGTGGGTGTAGACGTTACACATCAATGGTGGGTGTAGACGTTACACATCAATGGTGGGTGTAGACGTTACACTTCAATGTTGGGTGTAGACGTTACACTTCAATGTTGGGTGTGGACGTTACACTTCAATGGTGGGTGTAGACGTTACACATCAATGGTGGGTGTAGACGTTACACATCAATGGTGGGTGTAGACGTTACACTTCAATGTTGGGTGTGGACGTTACACTTCAATGGTGGGTGTAGACGTTACACATCAATGGTGGGTGTAGACGTTACACATCAATGGTGGGTGTAGACGTTACACTTCAATGTTGGGTGTGGACGTTACACTTCAATGGTGGGTGTAGAAGTTACACATCAATGGTGGGTGTAGACGTTACACATCAATGGTGGACGTAGACGTTACACATCAATGGTGGGTGTAGACGTTACACTTCAATGGTGGGTGTAGACGTTACACATCAATGGTGGGTGTAGACGTTACACATCAATGGTGGACGTAGACGTTACACATCAATGGTGGGTGTAGACGTTACACTTCAATGGTGGGTGTAGACGTTACACATCAATGGTGGGTGTAGACGTTACACATCAATGTTGGGTGTAGACGTTACACTTCAATGTTGGGTGTGGACGTTACACTTCAATGGTGGGTGTGGACGTTACACTTCAATGGTGGGTGTAGACGTTACACATCAATGGTGGGTGTAGACGTTACACATCAATGGTGGGTGTAGACGTTACACTTCAATGTTGGGTGTGGACGTTACACTTCAATGGTGGGTGTAGACGTTACACATCAATGGTGGGTGTAGACGTTACACATCAATGGTGGGTGTAGACGTTACACTTCAATATTCATTCTTTCTTATTACGAAAGTTGTTGACGCTCACAGCAGACTCCAGATTTCTATGGAAGGGTATATACACACAGGAGTATATACACATTGATTCGTGTACTTTGTGTTGGTCACTTATTGCAGACTAGTGGTTTTTGTACCCTGGCAAGCCAGGGTACACAGTTTTTTATACAATGATTGGGCTGATCATGCTGCAAAATTAGGTGCATTAAATATTAATTCCTTATCAATTAAATTAAATCTGTCTTCCAAAGAAATTCAAAATAATATTGAAAATGATCTTGTAAAGAAACTTCAGTTCTATACAAACTATACAAATCTTCGTGGATTTCCCAGATCAGTTTCATCTACGGCAAACAGAATATTATTAAATTCAATTAAAACCAAATATTGTAAAAATGTAAAGTGCATTTGTGATGAACCTCTAACTCTAAAACATATATTATTTGATTGTATTCAGATTCACCCTCTTTTGCCCCTTGAAGTAAATACTATAACATCAGTTAAAAATATTAGTAATGAATTAAGTGTGGGATTGGCAAAAGCTTTAATCAATTCTCCAGTCGCTCGTTTTATTTAACTGAAATTGTTATTGTTCTGTTAGATAGATATTAATAGTCCCTGGGTGTATGTATGTGTTTATATGTGTCTGTTTAAATGCGTGAATCTGTATGTATGGTCTTTATCATCTTGATGAAAAAAGACGTTAATAAAACAACCAACCAACCAACACACAGGAGTCTCAGCAAAACAAAGTACAGACACAGATCAATTTAGTACTAAGAAATTGAACTCGCAGGCCTGTGATACTCTGCATCAGTGTTTTGAGCAGCTCTTAATAAATAAACGCGCGAAATACAAAACCATTTGCACGACTAAAAATTAATTTTGTTAATCACATCCCTGGTACAGAACCACACACAATTCCGAAAAAACAACAACTTTTTAATCGTTCTAACCTCTCATACAAAGAAATGCGACAGGCATTTTGTCTATAATTTCATTAATCAGATCTCAGCCACAGGAACTCTACACTATTCAGTTCAATTCAGCAAATCTTTATAACCTCTCGTACAAGGAATTGTGAGACACTGTATCTACACTTTCAATGTCCTGATGCCTTCGAAACTATAAACGGTGCTGAAAAATCTTTTTTCCGTCCCCAAAGACGTATTACAACAGTGTGACCGAAATTCCAGCATTGTCTCGCCTCTAGAGAAATAAAATTAAGCTCTTCAATCACAAAGCGATCGTCTGCTAGACTATAGCCTCCACACTATTCAAGCCTTTCTTCCATCGCATTAGTTTTGGCCACACATGGCAGAGGCAAAACATAGCAATGCCATCGTCGCGACTAGATCCTACTCTTTGCTGTTTTTGGTCATACATCGCAGTTGAGTATAATGTAACTTTCCGCCTGGATGATGGCTTTAGAATTCAATCGGTATGGGATTCGTGTACTTTGTGTTGGTCACTTATTGCAGACTAGTGGTTTTTGTACCCTGGCAAGCCAGGGTACACAGGTTGCTGTTTAAAATGTAGACAGAGAGACAACTGTTGTGAGCGAGTTTCATTTGGACGATGATACCTCCCCATATCCCCCTTGATACCTCACCATACCCACCCCCTCTGATATCTCCCCGTCTCCCCCCCCCATGATGCCTCACCATACCCCCTTGATACCTCCCGAACCCACTTGATACCTCCCCACACCCCCTTGATACCTTCCGTACCCCCCTTGTAACCTACCTGTACCCTCCTTGATACTTCCCCGTTGATAGTTTCGCAGGTATGGATGAAAGGAATCGACCATCACCATACCCCCTTATATATACCCGTATCCCCGTTATGCCTACCCATGCCCCTTTAAACCTACCCGTAGCCCACTTTTACCTACACGTACCACCCCATCCCGATCCTTGGTAATAATAATAATAATAATAATAATAATAATAATAATAATAATAATAATAATAATAATAATAATACAAATAGAAATCATAAAAACACCAAGGTTTTAAAAGAAAATTTGATATAAGATATAATAATAGTAATAATAATATATTATTATTAGTGTATAAATAATAATAGTAATAATAATAATAATAATAATAATAATAATAATAATAATAATAATAATAATAGAATAATACAAATAGAAATCATAAAAAACACCAAGGTTTTAAAAGAAAATTTGATATAAGATATAATAATAATAATAGTAATAATAATATATTATTATTAGTGTATAAATAATAATAGTAATAATAATAATAATAATAATAATAATAATAATAATAATAATAATAATAATAATAAATTAAAGGTAAAAAGCCTAAATTAAAAAGAAAAATATCCATATTGTAGTGTAAAAAAAAAACGGCCCGCGTGAGGTTCGAACTTGGGTCTTCCTGCACGGTAGACAGATGTTTTACTAACTAAGCTATCAATGCTTCCGAGAAAGACCATCAATTTTTTGGTCTATATGGGAAAACATGCTGAAACCTCAATTTGATTTTTAATGGAAGCGCGCGGAATGAGGCTATTGCAGTTTGTGGACATTTTGTTTATTTATTTATCTCAGAAACGGTTAAATGTTTGGTAAGGAAATGTCGGCTATAACGATTTCGTGGGTTTTGAGCACACAGCAGGCCCATCCGCGGCGTCCAGCACCTGCCCAGATCAGCGTCCATAGGGGACAAACTTTATAGTAGAGGCGAAGAAGGACTTCAGGCTAAGCAATTTATATATATAGATAAAACTATAGCGGTGCCATACAATTGTCCGCTTAGATGTAGTCAATCCTTCCTTGTCTTCACTTTGATTTTGGTCACACCTCGCAGCTGAGTATAATGTAACCAACCTTCCCCCTGAATGAAGGCTGTGGAATTCAATCCTCGTGGAATTAATTGACTTTGTGTCACACTATGCAGGTGAAAATAATGCAGTAAACTGCCATCATCCACTTAGATGTAAACTTCCGAATTGAACTCTTTATTGTTTTATTTAGTCTTAGTTACATACCGTAGATGAGTAAAATTCCAGTAGTAGCAGACCTAGTGCACTTAAAGTTAACGAGGGTTGAATTCACAAGGAAAGTAGAAACCATTTGGCAAAGATCGTGAATATCTTAAGTTGGGCTGAAACAAGCGACAAGCCTTAATTTTAACCAAACAAACTAGCAGATTTTACAAAAGCTAAAGAAACGAAAATCCCAACCAACAGTTTTAATACTATTTCGTATGACTAACACATGGCGAAATACTGATATTCTGCCAACTTGAATCCTCATATTTTCCTGCCTGTCTAATGCGACCAGCAGCCTTCGTCATAAGAGTTACAAAGAAACTTGTTCCTTTTATGCACCGCTATCGATCCCAAGCTCACTCCAGCGCCATTGAAATCAAATTTCAAAGTGTATTTATTTTTGCCTTTTCTGGGTAGTTCGGAGTATCTGAGAGATGTATATCTTCAATGCCCGACACAGGACTGGGCCGTTCGTGAGTCCATGCTGCTTGGGATAAATAGATATGTAAATCAACAAACAAACAAACAAACAAGTAAATATATAATGTGGTTTTGATTCTCAAAGGGGTCAGGGCATGTTTTTTGTCAGACGGTGGACTTTCTGTAATGACTCGTTATACGACGGTCTACTTCCCTTGTTGCTGCAGCCACACGTTAAAAAACTTAGTCGGCCACTGCTTGAGCAGCTCATTCAACGGATCACTAATTACTTTATTTTCAATAACCTAATGCCGAACGGACGGACGTCGAAAGCTTCTCAATGGCGAGGTGCGATGGCGCGGGGAAAAAAAATCGATTTTCCTGCACCCGACTCATGACAATCAATCCAATCAGTGAACATCTACACCCGACTCTAAGAATCAATCCAAGCAGTGAACATCTGCACACGACCCTGAGAATCAATCGAATCAGTGAACATCTACACTCGACCCTGAGAATCAATCCAATCAGTGAACATCTACACTCGACCCTGAGAATCAATCCAATCAGTGAACATCTGCACACGACCCTGAGAATCAATCCAATCAGTGAACATCTGCACGCGACCCTGAGAATCAATCCAATCAGTGAACATCTGCACACGACCCTGAGAATCAATCCAATCAGTGAACATCTGCACGCGACCCTGAGAATCAATCCAATCAGTGAACATCTGCACACGACCCTGAGAATCAATCCAACCAGTGAACATCTGCACACGACCCTGAGAATCAATCCAATCAGTGAACATCTGCACACGACCCTGAGAATCAATCCAATCAGTGAACATCTGCACGCGACCCTGAGCATCAATCGAATCAGTGAATATCTGCACGCGACCCTGAGAATCAATCCAATCAGTGAACATCTGCACGCGACCCTGAGAATCAATCCAATCGGTGAACATCTGCACACGACCCTGAGAATCAATCCAATCAGTGAACATCTGCACGCGACCCTGAGAATCAATCCAATCAGTGAACATCTGCACGCGACCCTGAGCATCAATCCAATCAGTGACCATCTGCACACGACCCTGAGAATCAATCCAATCAGTGAACATCTGCACGCGACCCTGAGAATCAATCCAATCAGTGAACATCTGCACACGACCCTGAGAATCAATCCAATCAGTGAACATCTGCACGCGACCCTGAGAATCAATCCAATCAGTGACCATCTGCACACGACCCTGAGAATCAAACCAACCACTGAACATCTGCACACGACCCTGAGAATCAATCCAATCAGTGACCATCTGCACACGACCCTGAGAATCAAACCAACCACTGAACATCTGCACACGACCCTGAGAATCAATCCAATCAGTGAACATCTGCACACGACCCTGAGAATCAATCCAATCAGTGAACATCTGAACCCACCATTTGCGATACGGCAGACGTGGATAACCGTCCCAGGGAATAGGGTGTAGGGACCTAAATCAACACTGAACCACCAGAGCAATCATACTGCCTGCTAAGACGGACAGTGAAAAATGGCCACTTTTGTCTAGCCCGCTACGGGGCTCAAGCCTGGGTCAACGGTGTGCCACGCCACAGCTCTATCACCGATCTACAGCGGCAGGGCCTAGCTAGAAGCACGATAGTCTGGTCAGGAGTTGTACACAGCACGCGACCCTGTGACGCCACTGCTGTAAAGAAAAAGCGAAGGCGACGTGGATAGACGTCTCCCGTTTTCTTCTCCTTACAGGAAGTTGACAGCAGGACTCCTCTTTACGTCGTCTCAATTGCCTCTCATTAAAAACGTTCAATGCGCAATTTTTTAAATTAAAAAAAAAAAAAAACACCGACAGACAATTTATAAGGGACAGAGGGAGCACAAGACTGAACACATTACAGGATCGCGTCTGACACGTCCAAGATGTTGTTTTCATTTACGCTGGACCTCTTTGTCTAGGAAACTTCAAGTGCTGTTGCTCTCTCTCTCTCTCTCTCTCTCTCTCTCTCTCTCTCTCTCTCTCTCTCTCTCTCTCTCTCTCTCTCTCTGCGTTTGCGTGTGTTGTCTTTGTTTGTAAAAGTGTTCATAGGCAAATATAGGAACGATAAAAGGAAAAAAAGCAAAATAGTCACGTGACATCATAGCTTCGTAGAGAACGACCCTCTCCTTCATCATTGAGCACAAACCTTCGTCTTTCAGCTTGACATATAACCGGCAGCATCTCTCGGATGAGAAACTATATACACCGAGGTCTAGTCACGTACGCATTCTATCGCAAAATAACTTTAAAAGATCCTGACGCCCACTATCCAAGACGGTTGAGGGCCAGCTACTCCAATACACCCAGCATGCGCTGTAAGTCCTCTTCCCTCTTGCCCTGGGTAGCGCTTCCCTTGCGGCTGCCGCGCTTTCGCTGACAAGGCAGTCCCAATTTCGCTCGCAAATGAGTGACCAATAAAATCCAAAATTCCAAATCCAAATCCCAAAAATGCCTACTGCAAGAGCACAACCCCCCCTCCATACCCCCACCCTTAATTTCAGCACAACTCTTTTCCAGAATGCCACTACCATCTCCATTATTGAACACATAATTCATTAAATATGGAGAGAGAGAGAAAGTTAAAAAAAGAGAGAGAGAGAGAGAGAAAGAGAGTGAGAAAGAGAGTGAGAGAGAAGCGCATGTGGCCCATTTAAGAAAAACAAACAAATTTAGGACCAAATACAACGATCAACAAGCAACTGCAGCAACTGGATAAGACCCTACGGCCTAAGACTAAAACCATACGACCCTATAAAGTGCCATGACTGTGGTCCTATGATGCCGGCTTCGCCCATGCATACCGCGTGGCCGAGGCAGGACGAGACCTTTCTTCCTCTCTGCAGTCTCAGCGGCTGCTTTGCAGGGTTACGGGAGGGGAAAAAAAGCGACCCTGAAGTTTCCCCTTCTCTGGGACATCGTTAATGCAATGTTCGATGCTATTACGTAATACTCCTAAACTAAAACCTGTAATCGGCAAAGGGGTAGGGCCTGCTGAGACTGGAGAGAGAGAGAGAGAGAGAGAGAGAGAGAGAGAGAGAGAGAGAGAGAGAGAGAGAGAGAATCAGAATCAGAATCAGAATCAGAATCAGAATGGTTTATTGTATAGACCACCGGCCCGTTACAATGAGTGGGCCAAAATAACTAATAAATAAAATAAACAAAAAATACACAATGCAAGAAGGCATACTTATATGGTACATATCATCGCAAGCACTAAATTACATTCAACCATTTTGCTTCATCATTCTTTCACGCAAGAAAAAAGCTTTATATATAAATACAGCCAGATTATTAACAACAGCTGAAACTGGACATGATACCAACAGTCGAAACTTGGCCAAACACGGATGTCTGCAGTATTTTACAGGAATTAATTCATTTCTAATTTCATTGTACAGTGGACATGCTAATAAAAAATGAACCTCAGTTTCATCGACTGTCTGACAAAATGGACAAGCTTTCCTATCATCTGCAATAGGCTTATACTGAAGGAAATGACAATTTAATTTAGACATACCAATTCTAAAGCGAGTGTACTGTCTTCGTACAAAAATGTTCTTTACTGAAAGTACATACTGACACAGAGAAAGTGATTGATTATAGTTAGTGTACACACTGTACAAATGATGTGACATCAATGATGAGTGCCAGTTTTGTCTTGCACAATCAATTAGCCTTTCCTTAAAACAGCGAACGAAAGAGGGTACGTCACCCACACCCTGTGCTTCCCAAACGACGCCAAAACCATACATATACAAAATATTCCTCACGGCACAAGCCCAGGTAACGTAGTTTTGTCTTTGCAAAAACAACAGCATGTTGTACGCCTTTTTAGAATAGCGGTCATCACCCAGAAACAACAGGCGTAGCCAAAACTTAATACATCTTACATGAGTCGTCACAAACAAAGGATATCTGCCTGTTTCTCCGTACACAAGATGTCTAGGAGCCTTGGGATGTACCCCCAAGAACTTCTTTAAAGCAAAAAGATGGACACGTTCAATAATTTCTTGATTTTTTGTCAGTCCCCATATTTCTGAACCGTAAGTCAAAATAGGTTGAATTTGACAGTCAAA
Organism: Oncomelania hupensis; assembly: GCA_036898135.1. Lineage (NCBI taxonomy): Eukaryota > Metazoa > Mollusca > Gastropoda > Littorinimorpha > Pomatiopsidae > Oncomelania > Oncomelania hupensis. The sequence continues at coordinate 74,024,179 of CM072515.1, forward strand.
CAATTTAAAAAATAGATTCGGAGAATGTTCACCAACAGTCCAAAGCGTTCTTATAATAGCCATTACTCCTTTCCTGGCACGACAAGCAAGGTCGTCCATAGTACGAGTGAAACTAAGACGCGGTGTCAAACATATTCCTAAGTACTTGTAAGAGTTTACAATCTTCAAAGGTTCCTCACCATAACGCCATCGCTCACTTGAAGCAAGATGGCCACCATTTCTAAAGACAACAACATTAGACTTGTCTAAATTAACAACTAGGTCTAGGTTCCTTGCAGTGTTGTACAAAATGTTTAGTTGTGTTTGAAGACCAGTTATAGTATCTGAAATAAGAGCCACGTCATCAGCAAACAGCAAAATCAATAGCTGAATAAAATCTGGTGATAACTGGATCCCGTGTTTTCCATCTGCCAGTATGTCCTTCGTCAATTCATTTACAAAGAGCGAAAAAATTATCGGTGAACATATTTCCCCCTGCTTCAGGCCGCGAGGGCACATAAAAGTATCAGTGAAGTCACCCCCAACTCGTATCTTCGCCTTAACAATTGCATACATACTTTTCAATGCCTTTAAAATCTTACCATTCAAGCTATTCTTTTTGAGGACCTTCCATAGCTTATCTCTAGAAATATTGTCAAAGGCCTTCCTGAAATCAATGAACGCTACATAAAGTTTTCTGTGTCTGACAAGTTGTTTCTGAATCATAGCATACAAAGTAAAAAACATGATCAGCTGTACTATGCTCTTTTCTAAATCCCGCTTGTTCTTCGCCGATTAGATCATGTTCTTCAATCCACTTGTTTATTCGCTGATTTAAAACAAAGCTGTAAATTTTACTACAAATATTTAACAGTGAAATGCCTCTGAAATTATCAGGATTACTCAAATCACCTTTTTTGTGGATAGGTTGTAGAATAGCTAACGTCCAATCACTCGGGAATAAACCATTGTCAAAAATATAATTAAAGTATTTGAACAAGAAGGGCATGATACAATCAACACTGTTCTTATAGAACTCTCCAATCATACCATCAGGACCTGCGGCTTTCTTATTCTTCAACGCATTAATAGCAGACGTTATTTCGGGTTCGGAAATGCGACAGTTTAACATGTCGTCTGGATGCACATTTAAATTAGAAACACTAGGTTCAACAAACGTCACACCATCACCATCACCATCAACACCCTCCCCATCATAGAATCAGACATAAAACACATTCTTAAAATGCTCTAACCATTGCTCTTTTGAAATGTTGGACTGACAAGAAGAGCGTGGGCGTACTGAGCGAATCGAATCCCAGAACTTCGCAGAATTATTCATGTTGTCGTGTAACGATTGAATAAAAGTTGCTTTAAAATCAAATTTCTTACGTCGAAGTAATTCTTTGTACTCTCGTCTTTTTTGTGTGTAACCCAGTCTATCTTCGTCTCTGTTGTGTATGTGAAATTTTCTCAAGTGCTGTCTCAAAACCTTTCTACTTTGCTTGCATTCTAAATCAAACCACACTCTCCTTTTCTCAGATCCCACGTATATATTCTTTAGCATACATTTGCCAGAAATATTAAAACAATCATTAAACTTCTCTAAGGCAAGATCGATGTTGAAATCAATAATGTTACATGCCTCTTCAATAGCAGATTTAACTCTGTCTGAATTCATAACCTCACAAAAAGTAGAACGCTGTTCACAATCCCATGTATACTTTGAAAATGAAAAGCCGGGAGTATTACTTTTCTTTACCTCTACTGTTTCGCCACAGCGGAAAAACAATTCTACCGCTGCATGTTTCGACTCCACCATTGGTAAAACCTTAAAGTGTATACACTTGTTAAGAATGCCATTAGAAACAATAAAAAGGTCAATCACGCTACACCCAGTCTGGGAGACGTACGTATAGTCACTAGAAAAATTACGGCATTTAAGGCCGTTTACAATAGACAAACAAAATTCATCACAAACGTTCAGTAAATATTTTCCAAAAGTGTTAACGGTTGTGTCTTTAGAAACACGATCGTTCACATCGTCATTTGCAGTTTCATATTCTTCATCATTAACGAAATCATCAATATTGTCAATAGGATCACGTGTTACGCTTGAGTTCCTAGAAGCCGTCCTGGCGTTCATGTCACCACAAATAACTAGGGGCAGATCATCAAAACGATTACCAAGATCTAATAAGCAGTCTTCTAGCATCATAACGCCATTATAAATATCCGTCTCCTGGTAATATTTGGCGTTTTCTGGTGGTAGATACACACATACAAGGATACAGTCCCTTTCTAAACCCAGCAGATTATGAGAGATTTTCATTGCAATAATATTGTCAAACTCTATTAAGATTTGTTCAAAATGATTGCTATAGAGTTTCTTAACAAGAAGTAATAATCCCCCACTAAGGCGTCCCTGTACACTGTCTGTTAGTTTTAATGCAGGACTGACAAAAACGTCGTAGTCAGGGAACACAGACTGTGGAATATTTTCAACGAATGTTTCTACCAATAAGGCGACATCATATTTACGTACGAAGGACTCCATGTCTAACTCATTTAAAGTTGTCCAAAAACCCTCAATGTTAAAGGTACAAAAAGTTAAATTAAAAGAACTATTTACGTTGCTATCATCTGTTTTAGAGGCAGCACTTACTGTTTGTGAACGTGTACCAGTATGATTAAGTGACTCTGGGCCTTGGTCTTTCCCTCAACTGACGGCGTCGACCGCCGTCGGTCTGTTGGTGTTGTCCGCATGATGATCTCCCCTCGCACTCGAACTGCTCCAAGCTTCCGGGATCTTGCTCTGCCTCGCCGAACTTTGCGATCGTGTTAATGGTGGGGAATGCTGCTCACCCGTACTGAGTCGCCTGTTCGCGCGACCTCGCCCCTGATGGCTCGAACCGTCACCCGGACCTGTAGCGCTACCGCTGCTAAGGGTCCCGGGAGAGCCCCTCCCAAATCCGCGTAGTCGTGGCCGCTCCGCCTGTGATAAGCCGCCATGCTCCTCCGTATGCTCGGACTCGTTTGCAGTATCAACTCCCTGCCTGTCGTGGGGTACGTTCGCGAACTGGCCACAGACTGGCCAATCTTCGTCGTAGTCGTCGCCAGCCACATTCGACCAACCATCAGCGAGGTTGGCCTCAGCTTCGCCCTCGAACTGCGGCGCCGCCGATGCCACCGTCAGCCTCGGCCTGTCGTGTAACCGCTCCTCTCCACTCTCCAGCCGCCGCTCTCGGTCATTGCCACTGTCGTCACCGTGGTCATCGCCACCAGCGCACTCGTTGTGCTGTTGCCTCTCGCGCTGCTGCCCGCCGACATTGGATAGTGGTTGCTGATCACGCCCATGTTCAGTTGTGCTCGCGTCGGCACGGTCATCGCAATAACGTGACGTATTCTGTGAACTGATCCCTGTGTTCTGAATGTCGTTGCTGTTGCTTCGTCTGTTGTAAGTATTATTCTGATGTTCGCTGGCACGACCATTCGCATGAAAGTCTTGGACAATCAGCCGACCCCTAAGATAGAAAGCATGTTTACCCTCCCGTTTATGACTTGCAATAGTGTCTCTCTGATGTTTGGTCAGGTCTGCTGCAATACGCACGTCGACTTTACTTCTCATTTCGTTTCTTCTCTCCTTGTTGCGTAGAATCAGCTGGGCATCGGACTGGCTGGTGAAGGTAACGAGCACCGGTCGTTTTCTTGAAGGTGAGTTCGCCCCCAATCGCCGCAAGTCTTCGATATCTGTATCGCGCCATGTTTTCTCAGGGAAGTACTGACGTAAGAGACGTAGAATGACGCCGCGCAAGGCGCCCAACTCACCAGCAGCTTCCTTCAGTCCATGGAAGAGAAGGTTGGTTCGTCTGCCCTGCCGCTCACGCTGTTCCACTATCTCCTCCAGCTTCTCCAGCCTGGTCTTCAACATGTCTGCTCCCCCTTCATGTTGGACAGTGCGTTGGCGTTGTGCTGAATCGACCCCTCCATGCCGTGTAATTTTTGAAAAATCTGCTGACAGTTAGTGGCCAAACTGTGTTCCAGGGTCTGGAACGGAACTCGAAGTTCATGTTCATGCGGAAAATTCTGTCCAACTTTTCTTCGCTAGACAAAGGGGTGTTGGACTGCGTCGTGGTTGGTACCTGCATGTAGTAATAGTCCTGTCCTGGGTGATCAAAGAATGGCCCAGGATTGGCTTCCACGTCGCCGCATAACAACAACAGCGTTAGAGTCAATGAAGCCAGAAGAAAAGACAAGCCACACTTCCCAACTCGTAGGCCTCGATATTTTTGTCGCCGACAGAACTTGCTGCTCTTCTGTACAGTAATGTTATCAGAGTCCAAGTAAACACCCCCGTCTTTATTCGATGTTCGATGGCAGTAGAAGGCATGGTCTACTCAATATAGTGAGCTCAATTCAGCAATTCGGGCAACAAGGGGTGGGATAATGGGTGGAGTATGGGGGTTGTATGGTGGTGCGGCAGTGGACGTATCCAGTAACGTAGTGATATAGTTCACATCATTTGGGGTGGGTGGGTAAGGGTGTGGTGGAAAATTCGCAAGGAAAATGTCTATAAAGAACAGGAGAAAATTAACAAATGTTGATAAATACCGAAGAATCCTGCTGAATTTCACAAAATTAAGTCCGCAGCTCGTTGACCACTGTCCTTATGCACCTTTCTACCAAGTTTCATACACGTCAACGCCGTTGATCACTTTCAAACACGGTCTTTATCAAGCCAAAATTCAACGTGATGCGTCTCGTCCGCCATTTTGAGAAGACCCCCCAGAGAGAGAGAGAGAGAGAGAGAGAGAGACACACAGACAGAGAGAGAGAGAGAGAGACAGAGAGAGAGAGAGAGACAGAGAGAGAGACAGAGAGAGACAAAGAGAGACATAGAGAGACATAGAAAGGGAGAGAGGGGGGAGAGAGAGAGGGAGAGAGAGAGAAAGAGAGAGAGAGAGAGAGAGAGAGAGAGAGAGAGAGAGAGAGAGAGAGACTAGTGTTGCCTCAGCTTCCCTGTATGTGCTGAACTCCCAATACTGATGTTGAAAGGACGAAGCACAGAAATCCGCTAACCTTTTGTATAACACTGATTTAAACTTTTAACAATTTATTTTATTTATTATATATTTGTAAAATTTTTATGAGGCTATGAAAGGCTTTGCAGTGTCACACACACACATACAAACACACACACACACGCGCACACACACATACGAAGAATTTTGCAATCCAAACAATCTGCTGTTGGGGATATAATTAGGTTTTGGCTACACTTGTCTCCCATTACCCTAGTTAATGAATATAAAACGGGTGTCACGAATTGGCTAGTTTCAACTCTGCCTATCGACTATTTAGCATTGTGTAGCCTTTGTAACAGTAGAGAGTTAGTATAGTACACAGCAGCAATTAAATTACAGCACACTGCGAGCCTGAGCCACACACACAGCGCAGTGACGTCAGCACTTGAGTTTTGAATCGGACCGTTGGAACCAATGGGAGAGCTTAGGCAAAGCGGTTGGAGCCAGTTTGACTAGGTCCAAACCCCGCACATTTTTGGTCAGTTGGGAGGAATACACCGAAGTGTTAACAGCTAGAAAGCTGGCAGAGAAATCTCTACACACTTAGACCAGGAAGCAGGACTTAGAATCTCAGAATTCTATCAAGTCACAACGGGCCTGAACTTGTCTAACAGGTAAATGAACACCCTTCTGTTTCATCGTGATATATTTATATTATTGTTGAAATTATGTTTGTGGAATTTGCTATGCATAAATGTGAATTATTAATCCGAATTTGCGGGACCACATGGAAGAGCCTACCACGAGGCGAAACACGACCGGTTACGCCGCCATGTTGTATGCCGTACGGAACCACTGTTGTTTAACTTATATGTATGTTTGCAGACCAGTGGCTGTACCACTGAATGTTTATAATATTATTAATTCTGTATGTGTATAGTTAGCCACGTTTGATATTTATGTATGTATAGGAATTTAGAGTGAGATTCCAGTGGAACCCGGAAGTAGCAGAATGTTCGTCGCTTATGTATAGAGATGTGGAGCTATCACTGAGGGCTACTTGGCTTTCAGTGAGACGCTCTGCACAAACCGATTATTCAGGGTTGTGCAGAATTTCGTCTCTTATATTACAGACGGGCAGGCGAGCTATCCCGAGCTATCCCGAGCTATCCGGTGAACCCCACTCCACAGAAACAAGTTGGTTGAGGAGACTTTACCGCACAAGACGGAAAGAGCTACCCTGTAAAACACCCTGTCAGACCCCACAGCGTGGCAAGGGAACCCAACTACACAACGACACAGGTGTACCAGAAGCTACCTCACAGAAGGACTTCGAACACCCCACACATGAGTTAAGTGCATAAGGCGAAGGTGCACTTAAACTGATCATAACAGGACCACAGTAGTCCAACTCTTCAGAAACTGTAAACGGACCACAGTAGTCCAAATCTACATGAGATATAAGAGCAAGTGCCCGAGGAAGAAATAACAGCTGCATAGACTATTAGCGATCGAACTATTAGCATCGAAAGAGACTTTTTAAGTTAGATTAGTACTTAGAGAATCTTGTATAGAGTAGAAGAAATAAATGTGTGATTTTAACTGTTATCAAAAGGCTGGACTACATATGATTCATAGCCGTGTGAAAGCTAGTGTGACAGTATTCTTTTACCAATTTTCTATCTATTTCTGTACCCCAACCTTAACACAGAACGAGCTAAACAAATAAATTTATTAAAGTAATTCATAGGGTGACTTACTAGCAGTTCCCACCGAATAAACGTGAGGGTCCATAATTCCATTGTGCAGAGCCCATAAACCCCACGTGACTCTTTAATTGGCGAGCCTGCCAGGATCTGTGGATAATAGGAATTGGGTATAACCGGATCTAAGTACAATAAAATTAGATAATAGTAGTAGAGGTAGAATAACTTAGAATAGTGTAAGGGTATAACACTGATCAGTTGGGTGCACTATTCTTTAGTTAAAAACTTTTTTGCTTCAAACATTTTTGTGCCTGTATGTTGCATTGTTCTTTTGCAGGTTTTGCTTAAGTAACTGTTGTATGCCATTTGACTCTTGTTTTATTCTATTATTGATTACGAATTTGATTGTCTTTGCATTGTTGTTATTGACTTGCAATATTGCTAGTGTTTTGGTATTCCACGTGATTCAGAGGTTGTTCATAGACACGTTTGGCAATGTCGGACCCAGTGGCCTTGAGATTGCGCTTCAAGGAATTAGGGGAAGCTTTACACTTGGCAGGGGGAGACCTAATTGCGTATATCAATGCAGAGGTAGAGAAACAGGAGGCTAAGGCAGAGAGAGCAGCAGAAAGGGAGGCGAAGAAACTAGCCTTAGAAGCAGAGCAAAAGAAATTAGAATTAGAAGCAGAACAGAAGAAGCTAGCATTAGAAGCAGAGCAGAAGAAATTAGAAGCAGAGCAAAAGAAAGCAGAGTTAGAAGTAGAACAAAAGAAGGCAGCATTAGCAGCAGAGAGAGAAGCAGAAGTTAGGAGATGGGAGTATGAGAGGGCAGAAAAAGAAAAGGAGAGGGCAGAAAAAGAAAAAGAGCGGGCAGAAAAAGAAAAAGAGAGGGAAGAAAAGGAAAAAGACAGACAGCATGAGTTAGAGCTAAGAAGATTGGGATCAGGAGCTTCAAGTTCTTCCTCAACCCCTTCCCACTCAGATCAGCTAGATGTAGCCCCCAACCCCGTACAAGGAATGTCATTTCCACTGGGAACATTCAATGAGAGAGAAGAAGGTCTAGATCTCTATCTGACTAGGTTTGAGCGTCTAGCAACAGAGTATAAACTAGATCCCACTCATTGGTCTTTTAAGCTTAGTCAAGGGCTTAGAGGAAAGGCTTATGACATCTACAGTAAGCTACCGACCGACAGAGTGACGGACTATCACAAAGTAAAAGAGGCACTCCTAACGGGATTCGAACTAACAGGAGAATGCTACCGGCAAAAGTTCCGCACCAATCGGAGAGTGAAAGGAGAGAGCTATGCGCAGTTCGCGGATCGGTTGTCCACAATGCTGGATAAGTGGATTAGCCAGTCAGCCACGGCTAAAACGTATGATGGACTGACAGAACTGTTAGTATGGGAACAGCTACGGGAAACCATGACCCCCGAGCTGAGGACATTCTCAGTAGAGCAGGGCGCGGAAAGACTGGAAGATCTGGTCAAGGTCGCAGATAGGTACGTGGCCGCCCACGGAGAAGCCAAGAGCTTCAGGCGAGACCTAAAGCCTAACGGGAAAGAGGCACAGAAACGAAGCCCTAACCGGGAAGAGCGCACCGCGAATAAGCCGAATAACCCCAGACCTGGGCAAAATAAAGGACCCAACGCGGAATTCGGGAAAAGAGGTCCCGCAGAACAGAGACGGTATTGTTCGTTCTGCAACAGAAACAATCACTCCACCGCAGAATGTTTCAAGTTGGCCGCACAACGTAGGGAAGAGCGCGAAAGCCGGCCAGCGCACAGAGTTCTAACTCAAAGCAGCGGTAACAAGCCACACACAATCGGAGATCACCCATCGGTGACAGACACAGTCAAGGTCAACGGAAAAGAAGCGAACTGTCTGTATGACACAGGTCTATCATACGACGCGATAGTTAGCGAATCTCTTGTATCGCGCGCGGACTTGACAGACAAGACAGTCGAACTACAAGGAGCAGACTTGACGAAACCGACGACTACTTGCCCAATAGCTTGGATAGAGGTAGAGAGTAGGTACGTCACAGGACGAATCCAAGCAGCTGTTTTACAGAAACCCCTGTATGATCTAGTGCTAGGTTGTAGGTATGTGTTCTTAGGCACGCCCCCTAAAACTGTAGAGATAGCTGCAGTGCAAACCAGGGCCCAAGCTAAAACCCAACCACCCCAGCCCGAGTTCGCTCCGAATCCAGGACTCGAAGAGATCAAAACAGCACAGAAAGAAGACACCTCGATAGCGAAGTGCTTCCAGAAGCTACCCAAGGCGCACACACCCCCGCACAAGGGAGACTTCTACATGGAAGAGGGAATTCTACATCGACAAGGAGATGGAGATCACACCCAACTAGTACTACCAGCCACCCTTCGAGCCCAAGTACTAGAGTTAGGCCACAGCATGCCACTCAGCGGACACATGGGAATTGGAGCCACAGTGCAGAGAATCAGCGCACACTACTATTGGCCAGGAATCACGGAGGATGTCAAGCGCTACGTGAAATCTTGCCACCAATGTCAACGATATTCCCCGCGACATCACACCGTACCAGTTACCTTAGGACCATCGGTAGTAGTCGGCGTGCCATTCCAGCAAGTCTCAGTAGACATAGTAGGACCACTGCCCATGACCAAAAAGAGGAACAGATTTCTACTCACACTCGTCGACGCATGTACGATGTGGTGCGAAGCAGTCCCGTTGCCAGCGATCGACACCAAGAAGATTGCAGATGCACTCCTCGCCATCTTTACCAGAGTCGGATTCCCGGACAGCATTAGAACGGACAACGGATCTCAGTTCACCGGCCGCCTGATGCAAGACGTGTTCGAGTTGATACAAGTGCATCACATTCGCACACCACCATACCACCCAGCCAGCAACGGACAAGTAGAAAGACTGAATGGAACCCTTCTCACCATACTCAGGAAAGTCGCCGACGACAATCCAGAAGCGTGGGACACCTACGTGAATGCGGCACTGTTCGCATACCGAGAAACGCCCCATGCAGCCACAGGCTACACCCCGTCAACATTGCTATTCGGCAGACCTCTAGCAGGACCGCTAGAAGCCCTACGCAGAAGTTGGACGGAGGCCAAGATAGACGACACACCAAGAGGTGCCACCAAGTACGTCGCAGACCTGCAGGAAACCCTCAAAGCAACGTGGAAGAAAGCTGGTGAAGCACTGAAGAAGGCAAGAGCCCGTCAGGCGAAGTACTACAACTGCCACGCGAAGGACAGAGAACTGCAAGTCGGCGATCAAGTGCTACTCTTACTTCCAAGTGGAACCAACAAGCTGGACATCGCTTGGAGAGGACCGTACCGGGTAACTGCCAAGAAATCCAAGACAGTCTACCAAGTAGAGGTGAACGGGAGAGCCCGGTACCACCACATAAATCTCCTCAAGAAATACACGGACAGACCAGCGACCCCCAGCACTCACAACTTGTTAGCCATCGCCATCGCGGAAGAAGGAGAAAGCATGGAGACCAATGCAGTAGAGTATCCCCTGCACTCCAAAGAAACCTACAAAGACGTGATACTCAACGGAGACCTAGCCGCCAAACAGCGACAGCAAGTACTACAGGTCATTCGACAACATCAGACTGTGCTCACAGACCGACCAGGGAGGACAGACCTCGTCGAAGTAACCTTAACGGTGACCGACCCAACACCCGTCCGCCAGAAGCTCTACCCGATGCCACTGTCTCAGCAGCGAGCCATCAAGGAAGAGATAGACACCTTACTGGCAGCCGGAATCATCTCAGAGTCTACTTCACCCTACAGCGCAGGCACGGTATTGTTGCGAAAACCCAACGGAGAGCATCGACTGTGCATCGACTTCAGACTCCTGAATGCGGTAACGCAGTTCCAGCCAGAGCCACTCCCGGACCAGACAGACCTATTTGCCAAGCTACAGCGAGCGAAGTACTTCTCACGCATCGACCTCAGCAAAGGATACTACCAGATACCAGTGCAACCGCAAGTCCGAAAGTACCTAGCTTTCAGCACTATGGAAGGACACTTCGAATTCAACGTGCTTCCATTCGGACTCCACAACGCACCCAGCATCTTCAGCGCAATGATGCGGAAACTCCTGGCACCCCTGAGCAGCGAGCACCTACACTCGTTTATGGACGACATCCTCATCGCTACGCCTACGTGGGAGGAACATGTCACTCTCCTACAACAACTACTCGCACGCCTCAGAGACACGGGATTGACGGCAAGACCCACCAAATGTCAGATCGGATTCACCGAGCTAGAATTTCTGGGACACACCATCAGTCAAGGAAGCCTGCGACCGGTAGAAAAGACAGTGAAACGCCTACTCGACGCTCCTAGGCCCAAGACCAAGAAGGAAGTGCAGTCATTTCTAGGACTCTGCGGCTTCTACCAGAAGTTCATCCCCAACCACAACAGCATCGCCGTGCCACTGACAAATGGAACCCGGAAAATCGCCCCGGACAAAGTAGTTTGGACAGCGGAATGTGAGACAGCATTCCAAACACTCAAGGACAGAATGACATCGGCGCCAGTACTCCACCTACCCGATTTGACTCAGCCATTCGTTCTTCGCACCGACGCAAGCGACTTAGGCCTCGGAGCAGTACTGCTACAGCGCGACCCCACGAACACAGAGACACTATTCCCTGTCGCCTACGCCAGCAGAAAATTGAGACCCGCCGAGACCCACTACGCCACGTCGGAGAAAGAATGCCTTGGACTAGTCTGGGCCATACAGAAGTTTCAACTCTACCTGTATGGGACCCACTTCACAGTTCAGGTGGACCATCAACCACTATCGTTCCTGGCAGCCTCCAAGTCTTTGAACTCTCGCCTGATGAGATGGGCACTCACCCTTCAGGCGTACTCATTCCAAATCGAGTACATCCCCGGCAAAGAGAACCACGGAGCCGACTACCTCAGTCGCCATCTCGTGGAGGACACAGCAGCTGTCGCCCACCCAACACAACTAAGGGCCACAGCACCAGAATTCGTCCCCGCCCAGTAATACCCTGTCACTAGTGTCCATAGCTACCTGGCACAGCGTTGCAGCTCAGGTAGAGCAACTTACTTAGTTTGTAAATAGGACCCTAGGATAGTGCAGTGTTAAACTAGGCTCTGTAGTAGAAAAAGGTCGAATCCAGTAGTCATCGCCTTTTTTCAGTTGAGGGAGCCTGTCACGAATTGGCTAGTTTAAACTCTGCCTATCGACTATTTAGCATTGTGTAGCCTTTGTAACAGTAGAGAGTTAGTATAGTACACAGCAGCAATTAAATTACAGCACACTGCGAGCCTGAGCCACACACACAGCGCAGTGACGTCAGCACTTGAGTTTTGAATCGGACCGTTGGAACCAATGGGGAGAGCATAGGCAAAGCGGTTGGAGCCAGTTTGACTAGGTCCAAACCCCGCACATTTTTGGTCAGTTGGGAGGAATACACCGAAGTGTTAACAGCTAGAAAGCTGGCAGAGAAATCTCTACACACTTAGACCAGGAAGCAGGACTTAGAATCTCAGAATTCTATCAAGTCACAACGGGCCTGAACTTGTCTAACAGGTAAATGAACACCCTTCTGTTTCATCGTGATATATTTATATTATTGTTGAAATTATGTTTGTGGAATTTGCTATGCATAAATGTGAATTATTAATCCGAATTTGCGGGACCACATGGAAGAGCCTACCACGAGGCGAAACACGACCGGTTACGCCGCCATGTTGTATGCCGTACGGAACCACTGTTGTTTAACTTATATGTATGTTTGCAGACCAGTGGCTGTACCACTGAATGTTTATAATATTATTAATTCTGTATAAGTATAGTTAGCCACGTTTGATATTTATGTATGTATAGGAATTTAGAGTGAGATTCCAGTGGAACCCGGAAGTAGCAGAATGTTCGTCGCTTATGTATAGAGATGTGGAGCTATCACTGAGGGCTACTTGGCTTTCAGTGAGACGCTCTGCACAAACCGATTATTCAGGGTTGTGCAGAATTTCGTCTCTTATATTACAGACGGGCAGGCGAGCTATCCCGAGCTATCCCGAGCTATCCGGTGAACCCCACTCCACAGAAACAAGTTGGTTGAGGAGACTTTACCGCACAAGACGGAAAGAGCTACCCTGTAAAACACCCTGTCAGACCCCACAGCGTGGCAAGGGAACCCAACTACACAACGACACAGGTGTACCAGAAGCTACCTCACAGAAGGACTTCGAACACCCCACACATGAGTTAAGTGCATAAGGCGAAGGTGCACTTAAACTGATCATAACAGGACCACAGTAGTCCAACTCTTCAGAAACTGTAAACGGACCACAGTAGTCCAAATCTACATGAGATATAAGAGCAAGTGCCCGAGGAAGAAATAACAGCTGCATAGACTATTAGCGATCGAACTATTAGCATCGAAAGAGACTTTTTAAGTTAGATTAGTACTTAGAGAATCTTGTATAGAGTAGAAGAAATAAATGTGTGATTTTAACTGTTATCAAAAGGCTGGACTACATATGATTCATAGCCGTGTGAAAGCTAGTGTGACAGTATTCTTTTACCAATTTTCTATCTATTTCTGTACCCCAACCTTAACACAGAACGAGCTAAACAAATAAATTTATTAAAGTAATTCATAGGGTGACTTACTAGCAGTTCCCACCGAATAAACGTGAGGGTCCATAATTCCATTGTGCAGAGCCCATAAACCCCACGTGACAACGGGACAAGAATTGGAGTCCCCCTCAATGCAAGAAACCACGACTAGGTTAAACATGCCTAACAGCTATAATACTGTCAACTGTGAGAGAAGAAGAGGGAAACATAAGAACATTGAAGTATAATAATTCAAATGCAATGCAATTCACCTAATCTGTATAAACCATCAAAGGTATGACGCCAGCCATCTGTGTTACATTTGAATAAATAAAAACTTCAATACGAAAATGTCCACACGTCTCCCACCCACCATCGGCGATTCACAATCCCAGGGAAGAGATGGGTACGGACCTTAATGGACACTGTACCCCCCAGTGCAATCTCACTGTTAAGGTAGGCAGTGAGAAATGGACACTTTTATCTTGGCCGCCACGGTAGTCGAACCTGGCTCTTCGGTGTGTCTGGACAATGCCCTGCAATTCAACTAGGGGGTGGGTCGGAAGGAGGAGAAGGAGGAAGAAGAAGAAGAATACGCAGAAGATAATGATATGATGATGATGATGATGATGATGATGATGATGATGATGACACGACGATGATGATGATGGTGTCTACGACGAAGACCATGACGATGAAGGCGATGACGACTTCGACGACGATGATGATGACGACGACGACGATGAAGATGACGACAACGACGATAATAACGACTTCCATGCACCCGAGTTACGACCCTGCTTATCATGTAGCGCAGGCCCGGTTGCTGCTGTAGTAGAGTTATTGCACATCACGCCGCCATTTGCGTCACGTTGGCCGCCATGAGTTATTGTAATGAACTTAGCAAGACAGTGTAATATTTAGTTTTGCAGGGTAGTATTTATATTTCAGAGTTTTAAAAAATTGTCATGTTGAAAAAAAATCGGAGGACCCGACCCTAGTTCGTTTAGAGTTCAAATCAGCTAGCATACGTCGAAGTTGAGTCTTCTTGTGGCCTGTGCATTCTTCGAAGGTTCTATACGCTATAATTATGTCCACAATGTTATCCGAGGTTCCTTTAGATCGGAAGGAGGCAAAGATTTTGGAATAGTTACGAGGTTTGTGTTCTTTTTTTTTAAAATTCTGAGTGTGCCTTCATTATTTATTTTTAAGTCATAAAATCTGAACATCAGTCTGTTTGTTTGTCTGTCTGTCTGTCTGTCTCTCTCCTCTCTCTCTCTCCCCCCTCTCTGTCACGCACTCACACTATCTCTGTCATCCCACGCTGGCTTGGGTACCCAATCAAGCCAATGGTGCAGAAGAGACAACATGACAGAACCGTCATAGCAAAGTGTTCGATCTTAGTCACACGCTCTCTGCCTCCCTTCAAGCCCAAATTACTTTTTTCTTTCATATCACAACCCCCTCTTTTAAGGCACACAATCTGCCTCTGACCTCCCACTCTCCCTATTTTCGCCCCCCTCTCTCTCTATTTTCTCTCTCTCTCTCGCGCGCGCACGCACACGCACACATACACACACAAGTACGCGCGCGCACGCACGCAAAAGAGGTTTACACCCAGCAGTAGTTGGTTTGTCTAATTTCCTCTAGGTCAATTAAGAGATAATCAAAATCCATCGTTATCAAATCTAGCCTAGTGTAGCTTCCAATCCTTGTACAATCCCAATTCCAATCCTGGTATTTTCCCTGTTCAATCCCTTGGTTCCATTTCCAATCTGTATTACTGGCCCCAATTCCAATCCTTGTATTGATGATGCCAATTCCAATTCCTGCATTAAAGAAGCCAATGTATTAATGATCCAAATTCCGATTCCAATCTTTGTATTAATAATGATCCCAATCCTTGTCTTAAAGATGCCAACTATAATCCTTGTCTTAAAGATGTCAATTTTAATACTTTTATTAATGATCAAAATTCCAGTCCTTGTTTTAATGATCCCAATTCCAATCC
Organism: Oncomelania hupensis; assembly: GCA_036898135.1. Taxonomy (NCBI): domain Eukaryota; kingdom Metazoa; phylum Mollusca; class Gastropoda; order Littorinimorpha; family Pomatiopsidae; genus Oncomelania; species Oncomelania hupensis. The sequence goes on from CM072515.1 coordinate 74,039,505, forward strand.
TCGTTTTAATGATCCCAATTCCAATCCTTGTTTTAATGATCCCAATTCCAATCCTTGTTTTTATTATCCCAATTCCAAACCTTCAGCCAAACTCATCCTGGATCACAACCCTTCAAACACGCAATCTTTCTTCTTCCTTTTTTTTCTTCTTATTTTTTTCCCCATGAAAAGTGCATTAAAGCAAATAAAAGATATCGTCAACCATTTTACTAGGCAAAAGTACTGCTCTAACACAGCACATGATCCAAACCAAAGATATTATTGCCAAACTGCACTAGTACACTGGAGTAGGATTCGAACCAGCTACCAAGACGCCCATTTGCTGCAAGTTAACGCACAGACCGTGGAATACTTGAGTCACACGCCGAGGATCTTTCCAAACTCAAAGGTATTGGCCCCAGTAAAAGTAAAATATTGCACTGTACAGCGGAGTCAGGATCGAATTCACTCCACTCGAAAGCATACACCTGCTACACGTTTTGCTCCCAGAGTTGCCCAATGGACCACTGAGCCATTCTCTCTGATGGCTTAACCCCTAGACGCCGCGTTATGAATCTCCAAGAAATAAAATCAGTGCTAGGGATAAAGCTGAAAGACCGAAGACATAACACTGGTTCAAGGGATAACGCTGAAAGGGGCAAAACTCCTAGCGTATCAAGAGGACCCAGATGTTCATCAAAATATCATCAGGTATCTAAGAGTGCCTTGCTACGAAGCCTTGGAGCTCATAGGTCTCGAATCCTAAGTATGGATGGATCCCTTCCTCCCTTCTTTCTCTCTCTTCCCCTCTCCCCTCCCTCCCCACACACTCACACTTATGAGCATCAAAGACTGCTGTGTCAGAAACAACAGACTGGGCATACACCTCGACTGGCTGAGATGCTCAGCCTCAACAAGACTATGTCAGAAAATGGCTGAGGATTTGGACAGAAGCCATTCATTCGCCCGTCTTCATTTACTGATCAAGTCAGTCTCCTTCCGTCACCCTCGTCCTGTGAGAATACTGGTCTGCTTTGGACTTGGGACTGGAGAGTTTATTCCTTCACCACAGTGAGAGATGAGAAGGCAAGACAACCGCTACCGGTCTTTTACACAAACTTCTTATCTCCCTTTGTTTATTGTTAACTCGCCCGCAGTCACTGTCTTCACTAGAACTTTGTTCTAAACTACCAAGACTGCAAACCTTAGACTTTATAATTATTTTGGGCTAATCATTCTCTTTTTTAAAAAAAAGAATTCTTTTAATTTCTTTTGCTCACCAGCCAATGCGTATATATACTTTTTTGGCATGAAGATGTTTTCCCCTCGAGGACTTAATGCAGGCCTTTGCTGACGATAGTACTACTGGTCCCACCCAAACCTTTCGAGAGTCGTTTGATAAGGTCAGCATCCTACCACAATATATAACGTAAATAAACTGAAAGTAGACCCCCCTTGACAACTTCCCATCCGCGAGATCCTGTTAAACATTCACATTGAGTGTTACCTCCACTGAAACAAAATAAGCATAAAACCCCCAACAGTAATTATTTCAAATATATGGCTTTTTTAAAAATGAATAAATTCTGTAGTTTCTGTGCCTAGTAATCGTAACCGCTATCCCAAATTGTTGAACTACGAATAGCATCTACCCAAACCGGTAAGAGAAACAAGATCGCGTACAAAACATTGCTCAATAAGGTTTTTCATTTTAGGCTGATTTAAAACTAGACCCTACCCTACCCTACCCTACCCTAGACACACCAAAGGCTCAATCTTAAAGCAGCGTACTTCGCTCTGAAATAGGGTCAAAGGTCACAGGGCTATGGTATTGATGTACCGTTAAAACAGGGGAAACCACTCCCTGTCAGAACCGGAATGGAAAATTCAAACTGTAGCAGTTGGTTTAAGCAAGGAAAGCCCACTTTATCATTGTTTAATGTAATAACAAAGCCCACTTTATCATTGTTTAATGTAATAACAAAGCCCACTTTATCATTGTTTAATGTAATAACAAAGCCCACTTTATCATTGTTTAATGTAATAACAATGCCAATTTTAGGGTAAACCCCGTTTTGTCCAAAAGTAGACAACGCCTTCCCATTGGCGCCCGTTTAGTATAAAAGGACTACAGGTAATGTCAACAACAATGTAACAATGTTACCTCGTCTTCTTTTACCATAACTACGATGAAGGATTGACGGTGATCGTGCGAATGAGATACGGAAGATAATGCCCTTAAAGGTCTGATACTGATGTGGCGAGCGCCACAGTAGGGGAGAAAGATAGTAATATAGGGTGCTATCAGTCGCATTTTTTTTCAATCAAAAATCAAAGCGCGGAAATCTAAAGCCAAAGGGATCGCTACTACAGAAGGCGGAAGAGGAATCGATTTTTATTTTTGAAATTTAAATTGACGGCTTCAACTACCATTTTGGAACAGAGGTAGGAAACCGGAGTACCCGGCGAAAACCCAGAGAGATAGATAGATAGAGCGAGAGAGGGATAGATAGAGAGAGAGGGAGAGAGAGAGGAAGAGAGAGAGAGAGAGAGAGGAATAGAGAGAGAGAGAGAGAGAGAGAGAGAGAACTGCAGTTAAATCGACCAACATTGAGCGAGGACTTTAGACATGGATACACTCCTGTGAAAGGTTATACCCTATAATGTGGAGAGCGTCCCTGTGCTGAATTTCAACCGCCATCCCGAGTAAAAGATATAATTGATTTAGTTATTGCTTAAAGGTACTGGACTCTACATTGCGTGGTAACTGGATGGCCAAAGTGTCTTTTTATGCCTTTGATAAGAAAAGACTGCGCTAATGGTCCACTGGAAAGGACCTCACTGTGTATCCACTGTTAGTCCTGTCCTGTCCACTTTCCTTCCACTAAATATTATTGGGTGGAGGAGGGAGAATAAGAAGAGAGGAGGAGGAGGAGGAGGAGAAGAAGAAGATAGAAGAAGAAGAAGAAGAAGAAGCTTTAAGAAGCTTTAAATATTAACAAAACACCACAACCGATATAAATGCCTACATTGCTAAATAATACCATAGAAAAATAGCCTGGGCCATTTGGCAGAAAGCATCCAATATCCCCAACATCCCCAACAACAACTGAGGAGGGAGTTTGAGGGAGAAAAAACGTAGGCGACTGGATAGTAGATTGACAGAACATATTGAAGAAGAGAAAGAATAACGAGAAAGAACAAAAACGAGAATGTAACTGAGCAAAAATTTCTAAAATGGGGAAACTAATTTATAAAAAAAAACCTTGCACCCCCCACAGAAAACTATGCACCCAGGGGGGACTGTGAGCACAGAGACGAGTGCTGAGGCAGAGAGAAACGTTAATAATATTGTAAACGTTATTATAATATTAACTAAATAGAGAGAGAGGAATGAGCCACGCCAGGTCCACTTTCCATGTGCGCAGAGTGCTCGGCTAGAAGAATCAATATGGACATAGTGAAGACGGCAAATAAGGTTACTTAGCCTACTTGCTAACATCACCGCCGTTATGCTATTCTACTAAACCCTATCAACACTGGCCATTAGCTTGGGAAAAAATCAGCTTGTTGAAAAAAAACACCACACCACACCACACCACACCACACCACACCACACACCACACACACACACACAGACACCCACACACACGTTCTCTCTCTCTCTCTCTCTCTCTCTCTCTCTCTCTTTATACATAAATCCTAACTCACAGACTTTATACATGGCCTGAAGCAAATAATAAGATTAACGAAGCACAAACAGTGTTTGGAACAGGGTACTCTATCCCATGGACCACGTATTTAACGTATTTACACTGTGTGCTGCTTTTCAGGAGTATCTGACCAAAAAGTAAGGCAAACTATATGTAGCTTCGGATTAGAGTATAAACCGAGGTCTAGTCTGTGTCACACACATTCCATCATAACGAAATTTAAAGATCCTGACGCTCATGTCCTAGACGGGTGAGTGCCGGTGACAAGAACACACCCAGCATGCACCTAGGTGCTTCTCCCCCATCCCTGGCTGCCCAGGATTGTGCTCAGTTGTCTGGGGCGTTATTACTGTGCGCCCAAAGGCTGCAAGTTGGCGCCTCTGGCGGCTTGAGTTAGATCCTGTATCGGCCAGCGCCTTGAGCAGCTCTTGAGCTGAAAAAGCGTTATATAAGAACGATTAAATAATAATAATAATAATAATAATAATAATAATAATAATAATAATAATAATAATGATAATAATGATAATAATGATAATAATAATAATAATAATAATAATAATAATAATAATAATAATAATGATAATGATAATAATAATGATAATAATAATAATAATAATAATAATAATAATAATAATAATAATAATAATAATAATAATAATAATAATAATAATAATAATAAATTTGAGGAAGGCATTTGACACAATTAAGACAGAAACTCTTATTGCAACGTTATGTCGAAGTGGTGCTTTCTCCAAATTCATAAAGGCAATCCGATCAACGTACCAATCAGTTTTCGCTTGTGTTCGTGTGAACAGTGAACTTACTGAGACTTTGATTGCCCTCAAGGATTAAGACAAGGCTGAATGTTAAGACCGACAAATAATGTTCTCGGTGATAATTAACGAGCTAGCATCAAGAGTTGCTGACCAGGTCAGGCAGGCTGCGGCTATAAGATTGTTCGTATCCCTATCCTGTCCCGTAACCAGGAGGTCGTAGGGGCACCACAGATGATCGTTTAACCAGCATACTCCATCTTTCTCTGTCCTCAGCAGCCCTGGGGTGGTATTCATGACCGTTGGTTAAGGCTTAACCAATGTTGGTAAAATTAACGACGTTGGTTAAGCTGGAAATTTTAAATTCATGAGGTCTTAGCAGAGTTAACGACGGTTGCTAACCATGGTCATTTTAACGGAGGGGGGACCACCCGATAACCAATGGAACACTGGTTAAAAATGGCGGCCATCGTTTGGTGGCAACTTCGACAGAGACGAGCTCCGAGTAGAGAGAGAGTATTTCGCGACAGAAGTAATCCACTTGACAAATTTGATGATGTGGAACTGGTGTCAAAATTTCGTTTTCGTCGGCATGATATCATCACGTTAACGAACGCGGTAGACAGACTGAAACTGTGTGATCGGCAAGGCGTTTTGTCACCACTTTTACATGTGTGTCTCACTCTTTGTTTTTATGCCTCTGGCACCTTTAATAATCTGTCATATTAATAAAACGGGTTAATATTATTATTATTAAAATATTGTTGTTGGATTTTGACTGGTGATGTGTAGGCTTATTGTGTATCTGTATAGTTTATACTCGTAGGGTAATGCAACCCTACGAAATAAAGACAACATTTCAAGTTCCAAACTACCCAGAAACGGCAGAAATTGACACCTCAGTCTAAAAACAAAATGTAGGCCTAACATTACAAACTACAAAGTGATCAAAAGTGATTTCTCTCCTTTCACCCCAACAAAAAGCTCGCTCTCCTTGCTCACTATGATATCCAGCATGCTGTCGGTAGGCTTGCTAATCACGCCACCATTGCCAGACTTTAATCGTGCGGCTGCACGATTCCGATGGGTTATAGGCCTATTTTGTTGACGAAAGAAGGAAAACAGCTGCTTGAATTATGCCCCCTTACGGATATTCCCGCACAGCCCAAAAATAGCCTTGGTTAAGTAACAATGCGTGGACACTCCCTCATGAATAGCGATCTGCTAAACGATGGTTAACGATACCATTGTTGGTTACAAAACCAATGTTGGTAACGTTAACCATCGCCTATAATTTAACTGGCCATGAATTCCACCCCTGATGGCTTCGCTCAGTGTCAAACCAGTCCATTTTCGAATGTTGTCATCCCACATCTTTCTCGGTCTCCCTCTTCTTCTACCTCCTTGCACTGTGCCTTGCAGAATGGTCTTTGCAAGGCCTGATGATCTGGTGACGTGGCCATACCATCGGAGTTTCCGTTTCTTCGCCACTGTGAGCATGTCATCGTGTTGTCCAATGGCTTGTGTGATGGTCTGTCGGACTTCGTCGTTGGTGATGTGCTGGATATAGGAAATGCCCAGAAGTCTTCTGTAGCACCTCATCTCCATGCTTTGTATTCTTCGTTGTAGATCTGCTGTGAGGGTCCATGCTTCGCAAGCATATAGGAAGATGGAGATGACAAGGGGGCACAGCAGTCTTACTTTGGAATGTAGGCTGATGGTCCTGTCTTTCCAAATGGGCTTCAACCTTGTCAGGGCAGCAGTTGTTTGTGCGATCCTGGAGAGGACTTCCTGTCGGGACCCATTGTTTGATACAATGTCTCCTAAATATTTGAAGCTATGCACTGTGTTGAGGGATTGGCCTTGGACTTTGGACTAAGATTGTTGAATTGTTCATATTGCTCTTTGCTGATGACTTGGCTTTGCTGTCTTGTTCACCAGCAGGATTGCAAACTCAACTTGACAAAGTCAAGCAAATGTGCAAGGAATTAGGGTAACTATCAACACCGATTAGAGTAAAGTCATGGTTTTTTGACATGTGGGATTTCTTGTAAAAAATAAAAATGGTTTGCCCAGGGAAATGAACGAGAAGTTGTAAACAGCTACGTGTACTTAGTACCTCAATGTTCAAATGAACTAGAAGTTGTAAACAGCTACGTGTACTTAGTACCTCAATGTTCAAATGAACTAGAAGTTGTAAACAGCTACGTGTACTTAGTACCTCAATGTTCAAATGAACTAGAAGTTGTAAACAGCTACGTGTACTTAGTACCTCAATGTTCAAATGAACTAGAAGTTGTAAACAGCTACGTGTACTTAGTACCTCAATGTTCAAATGAACTAGAAGTTGTAAACAGCTACGTGTACTTAGTACCTCAATGTTCAAATGAACTAGAAGTTGTAAACAGCTACGTGTACTTAGTACCTCAATGTTCAAATGAACTAGAAGTTGTAAACAGATACGTGTACTTAGCACCTCAATGTTCAAATGAACTAGAAGTTGTAAACAGCTACGTGTACTTAGTACCTCAATGTTCAAATGAACTAGAAGTTGTAAACAGCTACGTGTACTTAGGCTTTACCTTTCCAAAGGCTATGAGCCTCAACGGAAGTGCAAATCAGCTAGCAATAAAAGGTAAAAAGGCTTTGTTTGGAGTGCTCAGAGCTCATAATAGTCTTGATGCTTTAACCAAACAAACATTCTTTAAGTTGTTTGACACGATGATTCAACCTGTACTCTTAAATGCATCAGAGGTATGGAGCTTGTTAGTCAACAAAGATCCAACAGAAAATGTTCATTTATTGCATGTAAAAGGTTCCTAAATGTAGCTCCAAGGGAAGGCACCCATTAAGATTAAAAAGTTACATCAAAGCCTTGAAATACTGGTTCAGGCTGAAGATGGATGACACTCGGCTCCCAAAGCAAGCGTATCGCATGATGTGAAACAACTGGGAGTCTGAACTGCGATCTCTTTTGGAAGGAACTGGCTATGCCTTCGTATGGCTGTCCCAGGGTGTAAGTAATGAGAAGAAGCTTATTTATCAATTTAAACAGAGACTCGTGGACATCAACGAACAAGACTGCAAGTAGTCTTAAATGATAGTAACAGATTCAGTCCGTACAGGCTGATTTAGACCAATTTGAAAACAGAAATTTACTTGGACTGTATTAAGCAGAAGTGTTTTAGAGACACGTTTGTACGATTGAGATTAGGTATTAGTAACCTGAAAGTACACAAGAATAGAAACGTTACACAGTGTGTGTCCAAAAACTGTCCTTTCTGCCCAGGCGCTGAAGAAATGGAGCTGTACATGTTGTATGTGTATAACAGATTTCGTCCAAATACATTTAAAGAGGTGAATATTTTCAATCAGGAAAGAAATTTTGTTCAGATGATAGCATGTTTCCAAATGCATACCTGTCAAGGGGTTTTCGGGTTGTGGTGTAGCAATTTAACAAAAAAACCATAGCAAATGGAGGTTTGGTGTAGCACTAATGTGAATCACGCGCTTCGCAACAAAACTGGAAACTTCTGCATCCAATATAAACACACACATACAATGTGTTTACAAATTTATTGTAAAATCTTGTTAATGCACAACACTTTAGCTATTACCATTATCATTATAAACATTTTCATGTACGTTTTTCAAAATAAAAGTGAAAATGCAAAAAATAATAATAATAAAATAAAACATACAGACAAAAAATAAGCTAGGCAATCATTTAAAAAAACCAAACAAACAAACAAACAAGGGAGACAATCACTGACATAGAAAAAGCAGATGAACTTTTTTCCCCCAAACAAATTTGCTTATTAACAAAACATGGTTTACAATGCCAAGAAAAGAACTATGAGCATTGCACAAAAGCTTATACCAATTAATAAAAATATAACTAAATGACAGCTGATATAATATGAAAGTAATCAAAGAGAAATATAATGTTAATGACATGAAACGTCTGTCTCTCCCTCACAAAGACTGATCGTAGACTGAAGTTCTGAACGAACGGGCTCTCTTAGATACTAGCCACCCCATTACGGAAGTGACGTTGCGTATGTTAGACTAAATTTTCGCGGAAAACCCCTTGGAAAACCCCTTGGAAACACAAAAATCAAGGGTTAGGGTTACAAGCGAGAAACAAGGCGGAAAAGCGGCCATGTTGATGGTACTAAACAAAGCAAAGTTCACGTGGAGGTGAAAACTTATATTTTTAGATAAGCAACGTCACTTCCGTAATGCGATGGCTAGTATCGGCTAGTATCTAAGAGAGCCCCTGAACGAACACGTGTTGCAGAAGTGCGGTGCTTTTACTAAGTGTCGTTAAACCGGACTCGACCGGAACAGACTACTTTCGCGCGAAAACCCCCTTTGTTAAAAAATATTATCGTCACTTTTGAAAAATTGCGTAGCAGCTTTGTGATATGCCGTAGCAATGGGAAAATGTTTAAAATGCGTAGCGCTACGCAAAAATCCGTAGCACTTGACAGGTATGCAAATGAGAGACAGCAACGTGCATTAGGCAGGAGGCTGTACACATTCAATATTTCGGTCTGTCTGAAAGTCGTGAGTGGATGAGTCAATGTGTGAGCGTGTGTTCGGTCCCCTATATGCGAAAGTGTCCGGGGACGTTAATCTACAAAAGAACGAACGGGTTTGGCAAATGCGTGAATGCAAATAATCGATAAATGAAGTAATAAATATTGAATGAGGCATATATATTTTAAATATCAGACTTTATTAACGGCTATATTCATAATCTGCATGCAAAATATATGGTTTTATTGATCTATTTATTCTTAATATCCCCATTGTATCTCCCACCCCCTTGATATGAGCAAATTGCTTTTTTCATGAAAACATTCTCAAGTTTAAACTCTTTCAACCCCGTTGGGTTGCCGGGTTTTCTGTATAAATAGTATCCCCACTTTGTGGAAATTTAGTGCTTTAAATTCCCACTGTTTCTGTCATTTTCACTTGTTCTTTCTCGTTCCTAATCTGTTTTATCAATCTGTTTTATCAATTTACCATCTTCTTCGCTAGACCAATCACCTACTCTTTTTTCTTGAAAACTCTCCAACAACTTTTCATTTGTGTATGGAGTCTATTGGGTCAGCTTGGGGATATTGGACGCTCTCTGCCAAATGGTCAATAGGGTTTTCTTTGGTATTATTATTTAGCAATGTAGGCATTTTATATGATATGTGTCAGTTTAAAAAAATAAATTTTTATGATATTTATATTCTATATTTTGTTTTTTTTAAACGTGGGTTCAATAAATTAGAGTAAAGCCTCAGCGTACATTGCATGGGATGCCTTTATTGTAAGGCGACCGGCTGGTGGAGTGCTTCCAGTGTTACCACTAGGGTTGTTTCAGCAGATCGTTTATACGGATCGGGGGTGAGTCCTCTTTCAGCCAAGTTGTGGTCCTGATTCGGCTCTTTTCAATAGGGAAATACCTTTCAACCAACCTCTATACATTTCACACACACATTACATTACATTACATTACATTACATTACATGATTATTGCTTTAGGGCCAGCGGACTCTTCCGAGCCAAATCAGGACCGGACAACCCCTGATCCGCATAAAAGATCTGCCGAAACAACCCTAGTGGTGAAACTGAAAGCTTTCCACCAGCCAGTCACTTTACAATAAAGGCATCCCACGCAGGGGACGCTGAGGCTGTACTCTAATTTATCGAACCCCCGTTTACAAAAACAAAATAGAATACAAACATCATTATAAATTATCAACAAAACACATACATATAAAATGCCTACATTGCTAAATAATAACATCATAGGAAGCCCTAGTGACCACCTGGCAGAAAGCGTCCAATATTCCCAAGCTGATCCAACAGACCTCATACACAAATAAGGAGTCTTGTCCCGGAAGAGTTTTCAAGAAAAAAGGTAGGTGACTGGTCTAGCGAAGAAGAAGATAGTATAACAGATTGATAGAACAGAGCAGGAATGAGAAAGAGCAAACGAGAAAGACAGCGACAGTGGGAATTTAAAGCACTAAATTTCCAGAAAGTGGGGATACTATTTATACTGAAACCCCCGGCACCCCAACGGGGGTTTCATACACACACGCACACACAAATCCATACAGTATAGCGGAAGAAGAAATGAAAGCTAACTTATGTGAAGTCGCTATTTTACTCCACATTGCTGAACACCCTGATGCGGAACAATCAAGTCTACAGTTTTCTTTTTCTTTTCCTCCAAAATAAATCTCTGATTCGCAAAACAAAACACGAAAATAAAAAAAAAGGTCAACAAGCCAAAATTCTAAGACTGTAACTAAACCATCTAAGGGTATTTTATTTCTTCGTTTCTTCAGCGTCAACACAGTAAGATGCGATTTACTATGGCAATGACACCAGTCAATCCATAGTGCATACAACGTGGCTGACGGACCTACACCCTACACTGAATAGAGGAGTAGAACCCCGTTGATCGTAGCTACGCTGCATTTGGGACCAATGTACTCAGTCTCAATGCGTGATCAACAAGCTTCAACACAGTCAGCCAGCCAGTCTTGCCATTTAATATCTAAGGACCAGGATAATCTAATTGTAAGTACACCGCCGACCAAGTCATCCCCCGCTACGTACAGATCTAAAGCCAACACCACAGTGGCAGTCCATCATGCCGTGAAGCGACTGATCTCGGGATCAGAATCATGGCCAGTTTCCCCGCAGACCTAGACCAATTCATTGCCCATCAATACATCTCCCCACGTACACTAGACTTTCCTCTTCTTCTCTGGAATCCATCCTTCGACCGAGTTGACTCCGCTCTCACTCCTTTGCAGTGGTAGAAGCAAGTGGTTCAACCTGGAGGTTACGTAGTGCCAATAAAGAAGGCCGCCAACGCAATAACGTCGGGGTCTGAAATGGCGTAAAATAAAACACCATCCATTGCTTACAAATCCCACATAAAAGTGCCGTCCACAGCAGACCCGTCACACTGCGCTTTGTGTCAATCGAACGACGCTCTCTCATGATCAGGATTTAAACGTTTAGCATCACCATCAGCAAGTGCCTTTCAGACACGCCTTCTACGTTTGTCCTCACGTCCCCGAGGTTGGCAAACAGCGGATACGAACAGCAAGTGCCTTTTATAGGCGCACCTCTCTTGAGATGCCAGGATGGGCGCACGGATGGCCCGAGGTTAATTGACATTTGCTCTAATAATGTAGCGGAAAAGGTCAGTTTATTGCATGATGGCTACAGATGTCCACTGGGAAACGGATCGTATACAGATCATATATTAAAACCGTGGACTTAGCCTTTGGTTATGCTGTGAAACTCGTCTTTGGTGGAAAGAACAGTACTAGCTTATCGGGGTAGGAAACAGACATTACCTAATACTCTGTATGGCACTGACGGGGACTCCAGAATCCCCTAAAGTGCCTACAGCAGCAAGAGCGTGGTCAAATCATCATTTGGAGGGCTGTGGGGGATTTTGAGGGGGGGGGGGGGTGACACCCTGGTACTGCCTCCCTCTCCGGACCGCGCTGTTTGAACGATCTATACAAAAATGCTACGCAGAATTTCAAAAGTAATTCTTATATTCATTTTATCATCGTAAACAAGTTTGATTTTCTCCAAGCGAACGAGCCCTTTCATACAAGAAGAATAGAAAAACGGTAAAACGCTAAGCGGAAGAAAGAAGAAGAGCGAGAGTGAACCAACATTGATTTAGTAGAACCAGGGTGTGCGAGATTTCCGCAAAAAAAGAAAGGAACAAAAAGACTTAAGTGTAAATAGGACACCACCATTGACTTCACTTCCACCAGAGTGCGCCACATCTTCCCAAGCCGTTGGGTAAAGCCCACATTGAAAGGCGTCAACAGTAACGAGGTAGGCGTCAAGTCAGAGCTGTAATCAAAGATTTATCAGACTCTCATCCTCACCACAAGGGATGTTTCGCTGTGTCTTGCACCAAGTCTAAAGGCACAGGACTGCACACATACAGACATGGCCATGCGTCACCGTCTCATTTGAGGCCCGTCAAGATCTAAAGGCACATGACTGCACACACACACAAACATGCGTCACCGTCTCATTTGAAGCCCGTCAAGATCTAAAGGCACAGGACTGCACACATACAGACATGCGTCACCGTCTCATTTGAGGCCGTCAAGATCTAAAGGCACAGGACTGCACACACACACAAACATGCGTCACCGTCTCATTTGAGGTCCGTCAAGATCTAAAGGCACAGGACTGCACACATACAGACATGCGTCACCGTCTCATTTGAGGTCCGTCAAGATCTAAAGGCACAGGACTGCACAAACACAGACAAGTGTCACCGTCTCATTTGAAGCCCGTCAAGATCTAAAGGCACAGGACTGCACAAACACAGACAAGTGTCACCGTCTCATTTGAAGCCCGTCAAGATCTAAAGGCACAGGACTGCACACATACAGACATGCGTCACCATCTCATTTGAGGCCCGTCAAGATCTAAAGTCTCAGCACTGCACACACACACGCAAACATGCGTCACCGTCTCATTTGAGGTCCGTCAAGATCGAAATTGCGCACACACGTAAAAAATTTCTCCTTCACGCCAAGAGATGACTATTTGCGTATACTATAATATATACACATATTGTGCGTGGGTGACATTTGCGAAAGTTGAATCTAAACTTGGTGTCCGACCATTCCAAGTCGTCTGCTGTAGCAATGGGTGATTTATCTTATTTAGAATACCTATACAAGCGAAGAACAAAAAAAGTTGGCGGTGGTGACTCAAAGCTATCAGCGTGTGTAGGAGGGCTTTGTGTGGCTGGTTTCTAAGCGACAGATTTTTGGCCTGTCGTAGCGCGTAACGCGTAATGGAAAGGTGGGGGTGGGATAAGTGGGATGGGGAACTCGCGAAGTGACGTAATAAATGTAGTATAAATGACGTAATAAATGTAGTATAAATGACGTCAGGCTCACTTTACGTACTCCAAGGTGCGGTGTTTGTTGTTGTACCACGTTTTTCACCCTCCTAACCACAACGTCACTTTAACACCAATTGTCTGGCGTTCCAAATAACGCAAGACATATAGTGATATTAGATAGTAGTAAGCTTACTTACTTTTGTCCAAACATACGTCCCGACCTTGCATTATCAAAGGCCAGACCACTGAACTGCTAGGATTAGGGTTAGCGGGTGTGGCAATTTCACAATACCTTGCAATGATGGCATTGCCTGTCCACACTACTTCAGGATTTTAAGAGAAGTGAATGTGCAGGGCTTGTAAGGCCATTTTGTCAACAGTCAGTACCACCGACCTTTTGGCCGCTGTCGGGCTGCTATTAATCTTATAGTCGCAGTCGGTTGGAAAGCGACGCTAACCCTAATTTGATTGTCAGAGGCTTCTGAGGTCATAGGCTGTTACACTCTGTTTGATGTTGGTGTTTTCTATCAGTATCTGATTCAGCCCCGATGCTTGAATTCCTGATAGTTGTGTAACTCAGATTCGTTTATTCACACAGCCCGTCCAAACAGCATACAATTCACAAAGTCGACGTATGAAGTTTTCCACTTTTATTCAGCACACATCAACAACTGCATACAATTCTCAATTCAACTCAACAACTTTCACAGCAACTTTCCAAGTCACTATCAACAACTTTACTCTCTCAACAGGAACTCGGCACACGATTAAATAACCTCTCTCTTTTCCGGAAAGATTTCGTACATGGTAGAAAATGACGTACTGCCACCAATCGAATAAAAGATCGTCATCACTGACTTACGTCAATACATATTTTTATATCTTCCAGAACGACCTCTTGCTTCGACATGTATCGGGAAGTTTCTATCAAGAGTAAACACGCATATCCAGAAGATTCTCAAATAATATCGACTAACGCAAATTATCAACGTTATACAAAGCCTCTCCTAACAACAATGCAAACTCAAATCAAAGGTAAATAAACTCTATTATTGAATACTTTGCAAAACGAAACGATTAGATCCATCGTATACGTTTCCGACGTACTACCATTCGCGTTTCAACGTAACATAGGCCTACACACTGTACACACTGCTTATGGTTGTTAGACCTCTGACACTCCGATAGAGTCAAGGTCCACTGTTTAGTGGAAACTGGGTCACAATACGTGTACAAAACAAACGATGTCAGAGACGTAACCATCCTGGGGCCTGGGACAATTCAGACTTTCAGACCTGTGGGATGTTGGGCCTGGGACAATTCAGACCAGTGGGATGTGGGGCCTGGGACAATTCAGACCTGTGGGATGTGGGGCCTGGGACATTTCAGACCAGTGGGATGTGGGGCCTGGGACAATTCAGACCTGTGGGATGTGGGGCCTGGGACATTTCAGACCAGTGGGATGTGGGGCCTGGGACAATTCAGACCAGGAGACCTGTGGGATGTGGGGCATGGGACAATTCAGACCAGCAGACCTGTGGGATGTGGGGTCGGGGACAATTCAGACCAGTGGGATGTGGGGCCTGGGACAATTCAGACCAGGAGACCTGTGGGATGTGGGGCCTGGGACAATTCAGACCAGCGATCTGTGGGATGTAGGGGATGGGGATGGGATGGAGATGGAATCAAGGCCTAGGAGAACATAACAGACCTAGGGGAACATAAGGCTGGTTCCGATAAATAGAGAGGACTGCTCTATCGAAAATAGTGTACGGAAGAATACTGGGTTGTTTTCTAAAGAGAACAAAAACATTTCCTGTTATTCTCGGATTACGAGTATAGTAGGGTTGTTAGGTTCCATAGGTTCCATGGTCGAAGATAGAGTTTAGTTCTGTCCAAGATTAAACCATCACGAACTTTGCATGAACCTTAAACGTGGCTGGCAGTTGTGGGCAAATGGCACATAATAATAAATGGTAAATAATTATACACCTTTTGACTGGATCAACCGCACACGTCTGGCTAGTTTCGCAACTCATTGAAAAAGAAGAATACATGTACGGCTCATGGGAAGACAACAGTCTGGTTACCTCTTTTTATAGAGGAACTCAAGGGATCGACCGTGTGAAAGATTGATTGTTGTGTAGTGCATGGCGAAGTGACTAGACACCTAAGGTACATGGGCAAGGTGGCAAATAATGCACCTTTTCGCATTCTTCCATGTCAACCGTTGCGCCTCAATGGAAGATTATCGTTTGATTACCGCTCTGTATAGGAGAACACAGCGAGCGCCTCAATGGAAGAACATCGTCTGATTACCGCTCTGTATAGAAGAACACAGCGAACGCCTCAATGGAAGAACATCGTCTGATTACCGCTCTGTATAGAAGAACACATCGAACGCCTCGATGGAAGAACATCGTCTGATTACCGCTCTGTATAGAAGAACACAGCGAGCGCCTCGATGGAAGAACATCGTCTGATTACCGCTCTGTATAGAAGGACACAGCGAGCGCCTCAATGGAAGAACATCGTCTGATTACCGCTGAATAGAAGAACACAGAGTTGGGCTGTGTGGAAGACTGATTGTAATGTCTGGCTGTGGTCGACTGGGTTGACGGCTGGCGTGCAGGGCAGGCGACAAATAAGGCACTTTTTGCCTTCATCCACCGCAATCGTCTTGTTGCGTTGCGTGACCGAATGCCATGCACATCTTTTTTGCCGCTATGTGGTTAACCCATGCACACCGCTGAGTATCTGCGAATGCTGAGGCACAGCACTGATGATCAGAAACTGCTGAAACCTAAATACAGAGTATCTGAGCCATACCCTGTACCCAGAACGCACCTAACCCATGCGTGTGTGACATCAGTCTCAATATTCTTTGCGTTCAGGCCTACGTTTTACTTGTTTCAAGCCTACCGATACATATCTTCGACTTTAAGTATTTCAGCACACAGCAGCTTTGGTCGTACGGGCATTCTTGCTTGAAACAAGACTTTACCGCATTTTTTTAATTAAAAAAAAAAAGATGCTGTTTCTTGCTTTATTAAGCAAACTGTAGAAGCAACTGTTGCCGTCATTATAATTATGTACAAACTCAGCTCTTCTTCTAGCAATATAATATCTGCTAGACTATTTAAAAAAAAAATTTGGTTATACATGTCATGTTTTATGTAGTTATTTATTTATTAAGCATTCTTGTATAGCGCATTTCCAGTTCAAGAGCTGCTCAAGGCGCTGGCGGGAAGAGGAGCTGCCCTAGGCGCCCACTTGCAGCCTTCTGGCACATAGACTGACGCTCAGACAACTGAGCACAATCCTGGGCGACCGGGGAAAAGGGATCTAGAGTTTGCTAGGTATATTCCG
>CM072515.1:74061252-74086252 GCA_036898135.1 Oncomelania hupensis
TTTATTTTGCAAAGCATAGCCTGTACTTACCTTTGACTTAAGTTTGCGCTGTTGCTAGAACACGCTTTGTGAAAAATGTTGATAATTTTCGTCGGTCGATACTGTCCAGAATTTTCTGGAATTACGTGTTTACTATCGATCGAAGTTTGTAGACCTTACGGGTCAAAGCTGGTCGAATCTAAACATTATGTGACGTAAGACAGTGCATAGTTCAGGTGACGAGTTTTACTCTGAATGGGCGTTATATTAAGTCATGCTAGAATGTTCGATTTTTTTCTCGATTGCAGAAAGGCTATATAATAAAAGTAATGCATTGTCTGCTTGTAGGGATGATTTCTGTAGTGATTTTCGGAAAGCGATCTTGTATGCAGTTGTTGATGTTTGCTGAATAAAGTTGGAAAACTTTATACGACGACTTCTGCCTTGTTTGTTGTTGAGTGAACAGGCTGCGTGGATAAATGAATTCGAGTTACACATATCAATATTCAAGCAGCATGGCTGAATCAACCATTGATAAATAACATTGTAACATTGGGGGGGTGTGGGGTGGGGGGAGGGGTGGTCAAACCGGGATCTACGCCATAACAATGCGAAACTTAGGCTAAACTCATTGTGGTCAAAAGTAAACAAAGCCTTCCAATTGGGGCCTTTTCACTAACGCCAGCCATTAGACTACTAATACAACACACACAGCGTGTTTATCGATCGTTCATCCCAACTTGCGTCAAATTACGAATTTCAGTAAAGTTCCACGCTCGACGTAAAGGCAAGAGCCTGTCATCTACCATTCACGTGATGCCGAATATCCAACACAAATGGCGGCTATCGCAACGTTTGGTAGAATGGTTCTGAGTGTCCCTCAGACAACTTGCGTCTGTCACAACTTTTAGTAAAATACGGGCAACACATGACTGATGCCATGCCATATATAAGAGAAAACAAATAAATATACCTCTCTCTCTCTCTCTCTCTCTCTCTCTCTCTCTCTCTCTCTCTCTCTCTCTCTCTCTCTCTCTCTTTCTCTCTCTCTTTCTCTCTCTTTAAATTAAAAAAATATATATATGTGAACGGACGCGGAAATTAGTAGCCTACTACGAAATTATAAACCACGCGAAAGATCCTTATGCCCAAGTTTGTGAGTCTGACATGCGTCACAACTTTACATGTAAAAACCAGAAAAGAGATTTACCCAACAAACACAATCTATTTCCAGACCCTGCACCTTGTTACAAGTTTTGAGAAGTACAATTACACAAGTGTGGGCAGACGTTTGACCCTCTGTGCAGCCTTTAATCGATCGACTGCTGATAAGAAAATGCTGGATTCCCCGAGCGCTACACAAGGCAAAGGCAACCAACAACTAGGTCCTTAAATCGTATTTAACTAACAAAAAAATAAATCATTAAACATACACAATAATTATGTGTGTTTGAACATCCATCGTCATTGGCGGCTAATCGGTATCACAGCTGTCGGCGCACGTTTCACGCCCTATCACTGAAAGCTTGCAGTCGAAGTCATGACTGATGCCAGAGAGCATCGTGATAGTGTAAACGTAACACAGTGAACTTGTAACTAAAAGCTATTCATCATCCGACATACGTATACACAAATCTGTTGAACTCCAGTAAAAGTTTCACGTTCCGTCTACAGCCGAAGGAAGACTGCGTCCAGACAAGTGCACCACAAGTCTCAAAGCGTCAAAGGCGGCATCAGCCGCACCGCCGCATCAAAAGATAGGAGAGAAAACGGCCCGTCATGTAATAGCAGGCTGCAGCGGAGAGCGTTTTTGCCGTCCACTGATGGGTCAGGAGTGAGCAACACAATCCGATCCGCTTTTAGCACGCACAAAATTGTCATCCGCTGAAGCGGAAATGTATTCCATTTGGAAACAAAAAGCGAAAAATAATGTTCCCGAATAAAGCAGTTAACGTCAATATATCACAGGACGGAGTTTATCACCAGAAACGCGAACGAAGAAAAACAAACAAACAATAATAAATTAAATACAGTACAGATCTAATATAATTAAAACAGACAAAAAAAGTGATTATACGCAAGTAAAATTAGCAGTCAAATGTCTATAAAATAAGGAATGTGTCCACTGCTGACAGACCACGACGGGGGCGGTGAGGAAGCGGGGTACAGTGTACATAAAGTATTGATTGGTTAACAATAAGACAGCAGGCACCCTGCCATCGCCATTTCCATACACACACTGACATACAGCATATGATACCAAACACTATAGCAGCGATCAGCTTCCAGGGCCAATACTGACGTTCCCACATCAAAGACTGATAGAAACAAAGAGACGAGTGCGTGCGAGTTAGTTTATAGGGTCCAGCGGGCTGCAACAGCCGAATCAGGACCCGGTACGAGTCTGGTTCACTATAGCATAGGTACTTTTTCTCAAATTTGCGTGTCAAAGTCTTCTTCTTCTTTTTGTACATTACATTACATGGTTATTGCTTTAGGTACAGCGGACTCTTCCGAGCCAAATCAGGACCAGAGAAGTGGAAGAGGACTCACCCCTGATCCGCATAAAAGATCTGCCGAAACAACCCTAGTGGTAACACTGAAGGCAATCTACCAGCCAGTCACTTTACAATAAAGATATCCCACGCAGGGGACGCTGAGGCTATACTCTAATTTATCGAACCCCCGTTTACAAAAGCAAAATAGAATACAAACATCATTATACAATATCAACAAAACACATACATATAAAATGCCTACAATACCAAATAATAACATCATAGGAAGCCCCAGTGACCATTTGGCAGAAAAGCATCCAATATTCCCAAGCTGATCCAACAGACCTCACACACAAATGAAGAGCTTTGTCCCGGAAGAGTTTTCAATAAAAAAAAGATAAGTGACTGGTCTAGCGAAGCAAAAGATAGTATAGTAGATTGATAGAACAGAGTAGGAATGAGAAAGAACAAAGAAGACAGTGACAGTGGGAATTTAAAGCACTAAATTTCCAGAAAGTGGGGATACTATTTATACTGAAACCCCCGGCACCCCCAAGGGAGGGAGAGTAGGGGGGGGGGCCTCCTTTTTATAGCGGATAGGAGTGGTGGAGAGGCAGGGTGGGAGTGGTTAATGCATTGGTCAAGTTTGCTCATGAACTCTTCGCTACAATCGACGTAGTACACATAAGCTGAGCGTCTGCTGGTGTCGTTCGTCCTACCGTCTCGTGCGTAGACATCGAAGCCTCAGCATCATAGGAAATGTGTGGCAAAGTGACATTACATTACATGATTATTGCTTTAGGTCCAGCGGACTCTTCCGAGCCAAATCAGGACCGGACAACCCCCGATCCGCATAAAAGATCTGCTGAAACAACCCTAGTGGTAAAACTGAATGCCCTCCACCAGCAAGTCACTTTACAATAAAGACATCCCACGCAGGGGACGCTGAGGCTGTACTTATCGAACCCCCGTTTACAAAAACAAAATAGAATACAAACATCATTATAAATTATCAACAAAACACATATATATATATAAAATGCCTACATTGCTAAATATCATAGGAAGCCCTAGTGACCACCTGGCAGAAAGCGTCCAATATTCCCAAGCTGATCCAACAGACCTCATACACAAATAAGGAGTCTTGTCCCTGAAGAGTTTTCAAGAAAAAAGGTAAATGACTGGTCTAGCGAAGAAGAAGATAGTATAGCAGATTGATAGAACAGAGTAGGAATGAGAAAGAACAAATGAGAAAGACAGCGACAGTGGGAATTTAAAGCACTAAATTTCCAGAAAGTGGGGATACTATTTATACTGAAACCCTCGGCACCCCAACGGGGGACTGTGGCAAAGTGACGACCAAAACAATGGTGACGACGACCTACTGAAATATGGATGGGAACACTGCCAAAGCCGACAGTCAACGGTTTCTACAGTGAACGCAAAGCAAACATTGTCAAGATTGAGTGAGGTACAAAGTGTTCCCGTAACCTTTTGATCGTTGAAGAGATGGACGGTTTTGAGGACCTCTCTTTTCTATAAGCCAGCTTAATGAGGACGGTGCCCATCTCCTTTCCCTCCTTCGCTGCTTTGCCTTTTCCTGATTGTAAACAGCGCCAGGTTCCCATTCACAGCTGGGTGGCCTCAGTGGGCGGGTGAGAAGGTCCAGGGCCAGGCTGTGTTGTGGTGCTTCGGTGGTGGCTGTCCAAGCACGGTCACCCATTCAGTTACTGACCACTGCGCTGAATAAAGGCCCAGTCAGACCTACCGATTAAATCATACCATTTGTTAAATACGATTTACTCTCAGGACTTATCGCACGAAGCAGCACGCTAAAAGGAATTCCATACAACAGAGGCGGAAGTTGGTTTCCGCTGCGGCTCGCTCATAGGCTTCTTTCCTTGTTTCTCGTAGTGCTCTCCCTTGTTGCTACGTAAATGATGTGAAAGCGATGGCCACCAGTTCCAGTTCGTGCAGTTCGGAGGATAGTGAGAGAGAAGATTGTTTGACATATTTAGCTGTTTCGGTAGCAGATGAGGAAATTCGACAGAGGAGGCGACAAGGATGATGGTGGATATGGCCAGATGAAGAAGAACAACAACAATAACGACGACGACGACCCAGTCCATTCTTGGGGTGGCCTCGTGGCGCAGTGGATAAGTCGCCGGTTTCCTATGCCGAAGGTCGCGGGTTCGATTCCCGCAAGGGGCGAACGTATGTGACTTAGGTACGAGACTATTGAGGTCACCGAGGGTTTTCTCCGGGCACTCCGGTTTCCTCCCTCCCTTCAATAATGGTACAGGACGCAGTCAATATAAAAATTTCAAAAATAAAAATTCGATTTTCTTTCCGTCTTCTAATAGCGATCTCCCTGCCTTTACACCACCTGTTTGAGTAATTGATGTGTAATTAGGTGTGTGTGAGGGTGGGTGAGACAGGTGAGCGTGTATGTTGGTATAGATCGCCGCGCTTTGAGCCCGATTGATTTGGGGAAAGGCGCGTATATAGCATTCTGTATTATTATTATTATTATTATTATTATTATTATTATTATTATTATTATTATTATTATTATTATTATTATTATTATTATTATTAATGTGCAACAAACAGTATAAGGGCTGTGCAAGGACAGCTACAGCATATTTTCAGAGCATGTGAGTTTGAATCTGTATGAAAATGACAGAGCGGGCACCTGTCTGGATTTATTTTATTTATTTAATTTAATCGTTCTTATATAGCGCTTTTCCAGCTCAAGAGCTGCTCAAGGCGCTGGCCGATACAGGATCTAACTCAAGCCGCCCGAGACGCCCACCCGCAGCCCGGACAACTGAGCACAATCCTAGGCAGCCAGGGATGGGGGAGAAGGACCTAGGTGCATGCTGGGTGTTTTCTTGTCACCGGCACTCACCCGTCTAGGACATGAGCGTCAGATTGTCAGGATAGTAAGTGAGGATAACACTAATGCTTTCTACCAGCTGTAAACTATTATAACAGAGGTCCCGTCCTCGCCGATAAATAAGAAGAGACCGCTGGTGATTGTGTTGGGTTTGGTTTGAGCCACGAAATCCCACTATATCATTGTTTAATGTAATAACAATGCCAATGTTAGGGTAAACCCGCGTTCGCCAAATGCAAACAAGGCCTTGGAGCTGGGCGAAGGCTGAAAGACTGAGGGCAAGAGGCGAACAGAGAGAGACCGAAGGCACAAAGCTGTTCCCATCCCATCCTAGTCCATTTATAATAGGAGCCTGATGCTCGTGCTGCGCCGTGCCTCTACTCCTTCCGATGAGAGTGTAAACATGGACTTTAAAGATCCTGACGCTCATGTTCTAGATGAAAACGCTAAATCCCCCACTCCACCCCACCTCCTCTCTGTTCCCATCCTCTCCAGAATGGCTCAAGATGTGGCCAATTATATAGTACAATAATATTCTCAGTGAGTACTACTGACCACTTTCCAGTATCAAACTCCTACAACGATCCCGCTGTGTGGAAGCGATCCCCATTGAAAGCCAAAAATGAAATTCCCTAGCCTTCCCGTTCAGCTACTGACATTGTAGTATCCATGCGTTCAGCACCATTGATCCAATCATGTTCTCATGTTGGCAAGGACCAAATATGCGATCGCTGCGTGGCAATTAGATCTAACTCTGGGGGCCGGTGATTTCATTTATTTTATAAAGTGTGTGACAACCACATCAGGCATGCACCTCGTTTAAGCTTATTTACAGCTGAAGTAAAACGAGGGGAGGTTGTGAATGGTCTCCAATCCCCTCTGATTCTGTGTGCGTTGACACGCCAGTGAAATACCAGACCAAAAGGTTTTGGTTGGTTCTATGTAAGTTTCCCTAGGTTTTCAGAACCAAACCAGCAGTTTCAAAATCAAACTACCAGCTTTTTCAAAATCAAACTACCAGCTTTATCAAAATCAAACCAGCTTTTCAAAAATCAAACCAGCTTTTTCCAAATCAAACTACCAGCTTTTTCCTAATCAAACGAGCTTTTTCCAAATCAAACCAGCTTTTTCACAATCAAACTACCCACTTTTTCAAAAAGCAAACCAGCTTTTTCAAAATCAAACCAGCTTTTCAAAACTCAAACCAGCTTTTTCAAAATCAAACTATCAGCTTTTTCAAAATCAAACCAGCTTTTTCCAAATCAAACCAGCTTTTTCACAATCAAACTACCCACTTTTTCAAAAAGCAAACCAGCTTTTTCCAAATCAAACCCGCTTGTTAAACATTACTTACAGCCATTGGGCAGAGCGATGACCTGCTCACAGTGGTGAAAGGGCGGAAACTCCGATGGTGTGGCCACGTCACCAGATCATCAGGTCTTGCAAAGACCATCCTGCAGGGCACAGTGCAAGGAGGTAGAGGAAGAGGGAGACCGAAAGAGAGGTGGGAGGACAACATTCGAGAATGGACTGGTTTGACACTGAGCGAAACAATCAGGGTTGCTGAGGACAGGGAAAGATGGAGTACGCTGGTTAAACGATCATCTGTGGTGCCCCTACGACCTCCGAGTTACGGGATAGGATAGGACAGCCATACAATTACAGGCAGTCTGTTATGCAGCACAGACACAGACAGACAAACACACACACACACACACACACTGTCACACACACACACTACAGATGACCATTCCCAGTCCCCCTCCGTACCACCCCAATCGTGTTCTCTCGTAATCTGTTTTTTTCCGCTACATTCCTTTGTCACTATTGTTCACACTAGTTGCGCCTGGCTGAAGATATGAATATGGAAACAATACACAAAAATGAACACTTGGTGTGGGACAGAGCATGATTCATGAGCGTGACGATTGAGCCCTTGCAGCACGACGACAAGCCTCTCTACCTGACAACAACAACAACAAAAAAAAAACACTCATCAAACATGCATCACTCATTCCACTCTTATGCTATGATCTGGATCCGGAACTCACTTTCTGGCGCAAGCGAGTGTCGAAATTGCACAAGTTCTATTTTTTTCTTCTTTTTCTTGAGGTTTGACGCACAGAGCCGCCCTAAACACATTGTCCCACACATTAACGTACTCCTTCCCACGACAGTATAAACCGAGGTCTAGTCTGTGCACCAACGCAGTCCATCGCACGGACTTCAAAGATCCTGACGCTCATGTCCTATAGGCAGTGAATGCCAGCTACACAAACACACCCAGCCAAGCGCTAGGCCCTATCTTTCTTATCCGGCGTCGCCCAGTTGTGCTCAGGTGTCTGTGGCGTCAGATTGTGCGCCCAAAGACAGCAGGTGGGCGCCTCGGGCGGCTTCAGTGAGATCCTATATCGACCAGCGCCTTGAGCTGAAAAAAAAACCCCGCTATATAACAACGATTAAATAATGGCTATAACCCATGCGCCCAATGACTGTGGCGAATCCATTGTTGTAGGTCTGTGCTGTAGTACTATTTTAGTCTGGCTCACCGCAGGCAACGCAATATAAACGTTGCTTGACTCCCGCTGACTGATTTTGCGCGGTGCACGACTAATGAACAATGCATGGCGGGTACGTGCGGGTAAAAGTTTTTTTTTTTTTTTTTAAAGCCACCCAAGGACAATATACGCCCGAGGGAGCGGCGCCATCAAATATTCATCTCCCATACAAAGTGAGAAAGTGTCGTTCGTCTGTTTAGACTATTGCAAGAACACTGTGAGGGGAGCACAATGCAGGAATAAACCTGCCCCGAGCTGCCTAGGGAGAGCGCTACGTAACGCCACGTAACTATTGCGGCGGTGAGTCTGGGCAACTCTATGCCCGCGGAGAGCGCTACAGAGCGCTCTGGCGGACAGAGTGGTGGGTTTTTGATTTGCGAATGGCGATGTGTTTAACGGTGAAATAGCAAGGGAGAACTTTTTAGTCATTTACAGTCTGGTAAGATTTGTGTATTAGTTATTTGACGGAATAATTATGTTTGTGACCTTTGAGTTACGGGATAGGATAGGATAGGATAGGAATTATGTTTACGTGCAATCGGTATGAATTAGTATTTATATTTGATAGTATGGACAGTAACAGTCACTTTCAGCCAACTTCACTGTGATTGGCTGTTGTGCAGTCCACATGTGCTGCGCCATTTTAAAAGCGCTCCCTTATGGCAAAAGGTTGCCCACAAAGAAAAAATAGTTCGTGTGAAGCAAGCGTAAGCGCTTTGTGGCGATTTTATTCTAGGCAACTCGGGGCTGTTTAGGGTTTGGTGTTCTGCACAGCTGGATAGGGGATTTAACACACACTCACACCCACACACCCACAAACAAATATCCTTCATCCTATCTAACCCCACCCCCCACCACCACCCCAAAAAGGGGGTGGGAAAGATAGGGAGGGAAGGAGGGAGGGAGTGACTTGAGAAGAAAAACTGAGTGGAGTGCAGTGGACATAAACAGCTGGGGAGGGAAATAATTTCTCTTCCGCCTTCTGGAAATCTCTTCAGATCGCCGCACTTTGAATCCGATGAAGCGATTGAAGAAAAAAAAAGTGCGTTGCAGCATTATGTAGTACTACATGTATTATTATTATTATTATTATTATTATTATTATTATTATTATTATTATTATTATTATTATTATTATTATTATTATTATTATTAAGGGGAGACCGAATCGGCAAATAACTCCTGAGAGACCCAAAGATCATCCCTGTGTGTACAATTTTACTACCTAACCCAAAAATGCTGAGAAAAACAGTAAAAAGGGATTGATGAAAAAAAAAACACCCAGGTGAATGACATATTGGAAGAGTGATTACTGTAGATAACACAAAAGAAAAGCAAAGGCATAAATACAGAAAAGAGGAAATTTAAATCACTTAACTTCCTGAAAGTGGGTGAACTATACTATACTAAAAGATCCCCCGGTATCCTCACGGGAGAATTTTGGAGACTGAACCACGGACTTGAGGATCATACTGGGTACGCGTATACGGAACCACAGACTTTTTTTTTTTTAAAGAAGTGATTAGAAATAAAAACAGAGCACGTAAATACTTTGCCTGAGTTCAGCAGACTCCCTTAACCCCCTTATCCACCGTATTTGTCATTCGGGCGCGTTTGGATTTAAAATCTATCAAGTCATTTTATACAGAAATTAAACTGCCCTGAATTGTTTTGTGCTTGAACCCAGTCCATATAACAAAACCCAAAACAAAACTAAGAATGTACTGAACTTTACAAGTTCTTGCTTTTACAATATTCTGAACAAGCCAAAATCCTTTTAAAGTCTTTGTTGTTAAAATCGTTTGTTTTCCAAGTCTTTGCGGTCAAAGTCATTAAACCTGCTGAATAATGAAATGTAGGTAGGTAAAGGTAAAGGTAGTCCCATAGCCTTGTGGCCGTAGGGGAGTGTGATGTTGGAGATCACACTTATCTTGGGCCAGCATAATGAGGGTGATGCCCATCTCTCTCCCTCGCTGCTTTACCTTCCCCACCCTTAATAGAGTAGGTATTCAGTCACAGTTGAGTCAACTGGGGGCGTTGCTATTTGTCGCTTCGCGTTTTGCGGTCACCCATCCAAGTGCTAACCGCACTGGACGGTGCTTAACTTGCGACACAGTAGCGAGTGCTCCAAGCACTGCGCTATCCGACACCCCAAATGTAAGTAGCTCGGCTCTAAAACGGCCCACGACACTGGTCACGCAATACAGGTTACCATTTATGCATGCCCCTTGGGGTAGCTTTTGGAATTGTCTGACTTCTTTCCGTTGAAAAGGGACAAGGCTCTCTGACGGTGATAATAAAGAAATCAAGCCGTCAAACAAAGGAGTAGTTTCTATATAGGAGATTACCATTAAAGTTTATAATTTTTTAAAAAGGCAACTTTAAAAAAAATGCCATCGTTATATAGTCTAAAGCGCAATTTCATTTAAAGAGCTGCTCAAGGCAACACTGACATGACATACATTGTTAATTACAAGCCCTATAATGTTTACTGAAATCGATTTTTTTAAGGTAATTTCCAAACAGCATAAGCTTATATTCTATCTAAAACGCAAAGCCTACAAATGGCAACCCGAAAGCGCACTGTATGTTCCATCAAACCCACCTCGGGCAAGAGGGTTTGGAATTTGGAGCGTAATTTGATGGTTGTTTTGTGGTGTGGTTTCTTGTTGCAACGTTATCTGTCTTACATGAAAGCGATAGTTACTTTTTACTTTTTTTCGTTCTCCAATTTGGCACAACAGAAAATCATCAGGGATTAGCAGTCAAGAAACACTTGTTGTAGCACCCCCATCCCCCTACTCCCTCCTCCCACCCCCTCCCTTAAAAACGTGTATTTGCGTTACATATTTAGAAGTGATGATAGTTCATGTAAACAAATAACTAAGCATTATCTTTAACTCAGTATTGCGTCATTATACGTATTTCCTCTTAATTCTCGAAATGCCAATCTGAGCAACTCTCGCTTTTAAATTACGGTAAGTCAACGTCAAGTACACCTTTGAACATCAGGAGTGGCAGACATTTCTGAGTTTTGTTATTTCTAACAAGTTAACTCGCTTAAGAGCTGTGACTTGCATGGCATCTTAAGCAAAATCGGTCAGATATCTAATTACTTTTTTTGTCATGCAACTAATGTTTGCTTTTATTTGTGGCTTGTTAGGATCATAATTTCTACAAAACCATCATGGGTTTAAGAAAACGGTGTCGGGAGTGGGGGAGGGAGAGAGTTGCAGCCAAATGGCGCTCCGCTGATGACTGATAACCCCCTCCCACTTGCCACACGCCGCACCGGTCCTAAGCATAGCCTTCACAGCAGCTAGTCGTTTTACGGCTTAGGTATTTACCTAATTATACATGATTGCTTTAGGGCCAGTACTGTTTAGGTATGCTACCAAGTTGCTCACCTGTCCTACTTCTCGAGTTCACCAATGCCCTCAAACTTCCACAAACGGTGCCCTTTTCACCTCATCAATCAAACACATCATGACCCTGGTCCGGAGATTAATTTTTTATAAAACTAGACCTGCGTCTCTGTCTGTCTCTCTTCTTCTTCTTCTTCTTCTTCTTCTTCTTCTTCTTCTTCTTCTTCTTCTTCTTCATCTTCTTCTTCTTCTATTTGGGATTCTGCTAGTGGCAATGCAATGAAGCCTTCATTTACAATTCACCAAAGTTCAATTAAACAAGTTATTCTTAAACAACAAAATCTCTCCGGATCACTATAACTGGATCAGTATTCTACGTCTTGCCGACAGACTAAAATTTAATGCATACGCAAGGTCCTTTCTGGCAATGCACTTCCTATCTTTCTTCTCTGTTTTCCCAAAAAAAAAACAAACATAAAAAACCCAAACAAACAAACAATCAAAAAATAAACCAGAACGTCCACAAAATTAACTGTTCTAATTCCAAGACTTGATCTCATCAAAACTAGTCTGGCTTATTCCGGTTCCACTTGGTGGAATAACTTTCCTGAAGATCTCCGCACTCCAACATCTAAACTTGCATCATTTAGAACACCTCTCTTTAAACACGTTAACAATGAAATAAACTTGAATTGTTGTTGATGGATATTAACAACGATAATGTTTAGAAAATTATTTTCTGTAATGATCACATTGTTTATTTGTTATTGTTTCATGATGTTAATATTATAAAATTAATTTGTTGTATTTAATAGTTATTGTTATAAGCCCCAAGGGCAAGATGTAATTTAGCGCCTATCCTATCCTATCCTATCCCATAACTCGGAGGTCGTAGGGGCACCACATGCAGTGTGTCTTGGGCAAGAAAGACCTGGCAGGGCCCAATCCTCTCCAGGCTGTTGGCCACAGCCGATATCCACGAATACAGTGTGGCTCGCCTTGGCCCCGAGCACGTGGTCGTTGAACCTGTAGTAACATGAGGTTCCTCCGTCCTGGCCGGTGACTTCTGTGTAGAAGACTTACGCCCAGTGATGCCGTGCTGACATCATCCTTGTTAGTCGCCTCTTACGACACGTCGGGAAACGTTGGGTCTATTCTAATCAGTGCCCGAACCCACAGCGCACCCAGCGCTTATTCTTTTACCATTGCAAAATAAAATTGTTATCTGATCTTATCCGATCTTAACTTCTTTTTAATCATCAACATTTTCAACTTCAGTAGACTGAAGAAGGCAGTGTGATGCTGTATAAATTTACCAAGGTTAAATCATAGAATCTCAGTCAACATACCTACTCAATATAACCACTCCAGATTATGGAAATATACTCTTATACTCTCTCTCTCTCTCTCTCTCTCTCTCTGTAAATGTAAGTAAGTGTACAGTACGCCACAGTAAGTGTTGAAGTTTCCTCACACCACTCGTTTCTGTGGCTCACTGTTATCAAAGATAGTCACTATCTTTGCTGTTATTCCCACGGTGCCGGTCAGTGACTTACAAATTAGCCTGGCGCCACTGAAGGCTTGCTGAGAGATTTATAGCTACCCCTCGCCCACTGTCTGGCATCACACCTGCCACTTGAGATTGCATCCTACGCGGAGTATCAACGATCGCACAGACCAGGGCTGTCAAAAACTGAACAGTCCAGTCCCTGCACCTATGGCATGTATAGTGTAAATACGTGCCAGCCGGAGGAAGATGCAACAATGACACAATGAAGCGTACCAGGCTTCAGAGCCGCGAGCAAGGTCGCGAGCGAGGTCGCGAGCTCGCTGAAATATGCCCAACTTACGACCCTAACCAGGTCACATTTCGCGCACAGAGCGACATCTTCTATGTGTGGGTGGCCGTAATTCGGTACCGCTACATGGTGGACTTACCAGGCAACCATGGGTACACATGCACCTGGCAGGACTGGACCCGACAAAACAGCAAGTCGGATATCATACCACTCCCCGAGGACTCTATAAAATACAACGACAACAAAATAGACGTTCGTGCACTCCCAACCCAAGTGGAGCAAACGACGGTTCGCCTATTCCACCGCAAGAGAAATGGGGACAACAAACAAGCCCTTGTTCTCACATTGTTCTACACCAACTGCAACGTGCTGGTACAAGGGGGCGGGGTCAGTGACTGGGTAAAATTAGATTTCAAAAGACTACAAACAGTCGTCCTCCTTCTTGGCCGATCACCGTCCGTCAAAACAAGAGGTTAAGTCCGCCTGGCATGACGCACAGCAGGTCCTGACTCTCCCCCCTTGTTGTGATGGCAACACACAAGACAATGAGCCAACACTGCAGTCCCCCTCTTCACCACTGGCAATCGAGGGGGCGGCCAGCAATGAACAGCTGTACGACGCCGCTGAAACGGATCGCCACACCGATGTGTCTGGTGCCACCGCGCTAAGCACTGTCACCATCTCTGAGGTAATCCACGACACCTCTGACCCCATTTCCCTTTCCGGTGCCTTGCAAACTGCAGTAACTGATGGTGATACTGCACATTACCCTGCACAGGTCGCCTGCCCAACAGCTAATGACCCAACCTTACCCCTTCCTGTACCCGCCGCTGAACCCAGCGATGTTCCTCTAACCCCGACCGCTCCCACACTGCCCGAGTCCCCGAGACTGGTGGACAGTACTACAGCGCAGGTGTCAGATGCGGAGGCTGTGGCGGTTGCTGATAGCGGCGTGGTATTGTCTAAAGACGCCGACAGTCAGCTGAAGGACGAGACTCACGTCGACATTGCTGCTCAGACCGACGGCATCGCCACTGACGCCTTCATCACTGCCCTGCAGGCCCAGCTGCTAAAACTGAGCGAAGACTTCGAAGACTACAAGGTCCAATCTCAGCGTAGGCAGCTGGTGCTCAACCAGGAGAGCGACCAGGCTGTGCGGGACATGGAGCAAATACTTCTCCTTCAAGGGGAGGAACTTAAATCCCTTCAGAGGCATTGCCAGAGCCTGGAGCAGAAAGTTGCTCACCTCAAGGCCGCCGCCAATAAGAAGTGCTGTCCCGCGAGCGACCAGGTCTTACCCCCCACACCCATCTCTGTTGTTAGCGGCCAAGGTCGTTATGCCCTCGACGTGGCCGCCACAGACAACAATTCCTCTCTCCTTTCTCCCATCCCCACCAATGAGCCCTCGTCATGTGGTAACGAACCCCCACACCCCACCCCTCCACCCCCTGGCACGCATTCTCCCCTTGCCGCGCCCCCTCCCACCCTGGCGCGTGCCGCAGATGGGTCCTCGCAGGGTGCAGGCAACAACACCACTACAGGCAACAACTTCCAGCCAGTCCCCGCGGTAGCGCCTCTCAAGCTGCCGATCTCCGCCACAGCGCTCATCATCGGGGACTCGAACCTCAAGAACATTAACGCCAAGAGACTTAATCGTGGTGGTGAGGTTCAGGTCAGGACCTTCGGGGGTGCTACAGTGGCAGATATCACTACAGTCTTCGGCAAGATGG
Source organism: Oncomelania hupensis (assembly GCA_036898135.1). Classification (NCBI taxonomy): domain Eukaryota; kingdom Metazoa; phylum Mollusca; class Gastropoda; order Littorinimorpha; family Pomatiopsidae; genus Oncomelania; species Oncomelania hupensis. The sequence continues at coordinate 74,076,081 of CM072515.1, forward strand.
CTACCTCCACTGCTATTACCAAAATTGTGCTGCACGTAGGCACAAATAACGTCACTTCTGCCTTGTCCAACCCACATAGCGTTAATAGTGAGTTTAGCAAGCTCTTTGCCAGCGTTAAGCGTAAGCTACCCAAGGCAGAGGTCGCTGTCTCGGCTATTCCACCACAGAGGCCGTGGGGCAGGATCAAAACTGTTCGCAAACTGAACCAGCAACTAGAGGACTTGTGCAAGTTGAACGGGACAACCTTCCTTCCTCACAATGCGTTATGGTCTACGGACAAAGACGGAAAGGTTGATCCCAGCGTGCTTATTGATAAAGTACACTTTTCTCCTAGAGGGCTTGGACTTTATCTCAGGGAAGTGAAAGCGTTTGTTTTAGGCAAACCGTCCCGCAAGGACAATAACGCCTCTTCATTGGCGCAATCATCAAACAGTAAAAACCATCCCCCAGGCTTCTCCCAGAACAAGAACTCTTATGCTGGCGCTGTTAGGAGCCAGAAGAGTAGGGAGACTGAGATCAAAGACGACACTAAGCAGAGCAATCAGTCTAATCTCTCCACAAACAGTGATCAGTCATCCGTGACGCAAGCAGACGGTCATCGGGCCCCCTGCGGCCAAGATGTTAGGGAAGATGCATCTGGCAGGCAAGACTTCTACAAACGGCCGCCATTATCCATGCACTGTGGTCCCTTTCCTTTCATGATGGGGCACGGACAAACCCCTTTAATCAGATGCCAATGTTTAATCCAATGTTCCAGTGGTATTACAGCCGCCCACCCCCCTCTGGGGCTGCAGGCTGGCCTGTCATGTAAAGTGTGCGTGTGTATCCGTAAACGTCAAAACAACTTTCATGGGTGGGTGTGTGTTTGTGGCTTAATCTGCGTCTTCCTCCTGGGTGTTATTTCATAATTACTTTCAGATATTGACATTGTACTTTTGTGTTTATTGGGGACTGTTAGTACTGCTTCCCGATTGTGTGGTCTTTGGTGACCCGTTCGTTTAATTGCATTGAGTATTTGAGCCGCCTTAAAGAAGAAAGTACATGTACTTGTGCTTTTCTACTTTGTTTTGCACCTTCCTTTAATTCACGCATTTTTTAAATTTTGCGTGTTTTCCTGTTTCGGTGTTTTGATTGCTTTGCGTTTTCGATTTCTGCTGTGTTTTCCTTTCAATCCTGTGTTTTCCTTTCAATCCTTTTTTTGTTTTGGTTTATGTTGTGTTTGATTTGACTTGTCCTTGCCCATTTGATTAATTTTGCTCTTGTGCGTTCGTTTTGGTTGTCTTTTGGTTGTATACATGAGCGATTTGTTTAAGTCTCCATCTGGTCTGCAAATTGGGCATGCGAATGTGTATCACTTAGCTAACAAACTGCACGACATTGTTTCTCTTCTGAGTGAAACCCCACGTCTCCATTTCCTCGGTCTTTCCGAGACCCGCCTACAACTACAATCTGATGCGGAGATAGCCATCACTAATTATACTTTCTTTCGTAAGGATGCCACCCAATTTCTCCATACGGGCCTTGGCCTCTATGTACATAATGACGTGATGCCTTACGTCACCCGACGTCCGGATCTTGAGACTGAGGGCGTAGAGAGCCTGTGGGTTCAGCTTAAACGTAGTGCAAAGGATTCTGGAGCACTGATCTGTATCTTGTACAGGAATCCTTCTTCTTGTTATGAATGGTACGATGACTTTGTTCATATGATGGATACGGTCACAACAGCACACCCAAACGCTGCTTATATTATCTTGGGTGATGTCAATATTAATTTACTTAAAGCGCATACGTCGTGGGAATCCACGTACTCCTTATTCGGACTGCAACAACTTGTGCAGCAGCCCACGAGAGTGACTCCCTCGTCGTCTACTCTCATAGACCACATCTATGTAAACAATAGTAATACGTTAAAGGTGTCTAATGTACGTCTTTCTGGTGTCAGTATTAGTGACCATTGCCCAGTTCTTTGTACATTGTCATGGATACCACCTAAACGTGTCAAAGGCGAGCACACTACAATTGAGTATCGATCACTTAAAAACTTTGATCAGAATGCGTTTCTTTTTGACTTGGATCAGGTAGACTTCGCTAATGTGTATAGCAGCATCGACCCGAACAGTGCCTTAGCTTCGTGGTATGATACTTTTGTGCCTATTGTTAATAAACATGCCCCCATTCGAAGGAGGAGAGTCAAGCATAAAACGTTACCGAGCTGGCTGACCGCCGACATTATGGAGGCTATGAAGATAAGAGACCAACTCAAGAGGGAAAAAAAAATTGATCAATATAAAATTCAAAGAAACAAAATTAGTGTCATGGTGAAAAACTCAAAACGTCAGTATTTTGGACAAATGATTAAAAATAATTGCGACACGGCCCACTTGTGGCGTGCCATGAATGAGATCACTAATAAGAAGCGTAGTCAGTCCGTGCCCCCTACCAACATTTCACCTGATACGCTAAATGACCACTTTCTGTCCACTGCATCCCTCCTCCACCAACAATCTAATCCCTCTGCAACGCAAGACCCCAAGTATCCTAACCCCCTTCTGACGTCGTTCTGCAATGACCGGTTACGATCTAAGGACGAGTGTATCGTACCTGAAATAGCGGTTCATGAAGTAGGCAAGTACATCTCTAGTCTAAAAAACAAGAAGTCGGTTGGTATAGATACGATTAGTACGCTTTTATTAAAACTGTCGCTTCCCTACATTGTCGAATCGCTAACATTCTTGTATAATTTATGCATTAAAACTTGTACTTTCCCCGACGGCTGGAAATGTGCCAAAGTAATCCCTATACCTAAAACGGTAGGTTCCTATGACATAAACAACTTTCGCCCTATTTCTATCTTGTCTGTTCTTTCTAAGCCATTGGAAAAACATATTCATAACCATGTTGTACATTACATGGAGAACCATAATCTTTTCTACCAGTTTCAGTCTGGATTCCGGAAACACCATTCATGTTCTACAGCTCTTACTCGTATGTGTGGTTCCTGGTTGTCCGCTATCAATGACTTTAAGATTGTTGGAGCAGTTTTTCTTGACATAAAAAAGGCATTTGAAACGGTTGATCATGATCTTCTTATCAGCAAAATAAAACAATACACCCGTTGTGACGCTACCACTAACTTACTAGCATCTTTTGTTAAAAACAGGACCCAGAAACTTTACATCAATGGTCAACACTCACGCGAAGGACACCTAAGCTGCGGAGTGCCCCAAGGTTCCATCCTTGGGCCCCTTTTCTTCAGTATTTTTATAAACGATATGCCGTTGCATATTACCACTAAAAACGTGTCATGTGAGTTGTTCGCCGATGACAGCTCTCTGCACACATCTGCACGTACAACAGATCAGTTGAAATCAGATCTCCAACTCGGAATAAATGACGTATTTCAATGGTCTGCTCGCAATAAGCTAGTTCTACATCCCCAAAAATCAAATAGCATGGTAATAACCTCCAGACAAAAACATCAGAGAGCCCCGCTTCTTCTCGACCTTAAGCTAGATTCGGACCGAATAGAACAAGTAACATCGCACGAAGTGTTAGGAGTCACAATTGACCAGGACCTTCGCTGGAATAGTCACATAGCTAACACCTGTAGGAAACTGTCTACGAATCTACATCTTCTGTCGAAATTAAAGCCATTTGTGGAAACTGAGGGGCGTAAAATGTTCTTTATGGCGCACTGTCTTTCAAAAATAAATTATGCTTCCACTGTTTGGTGTGGTGCAAGTGACAATCTGCTAAGAAAGCTGCAATCCTTACACAGAAGGGGCGCAAAACTAATCATCAGCAACCCTCACTTCACTACTTCGGAAAAACTTGAAGCCGCAGGCATTCTTCCCCTTCAGCAGCAATTCGGTTACAACATTTTAATGCTTATGTTCAAGGTACTAAACGAGCTTGCTCCAACTTACTTGCGTGATTTATTACGCAAAGCGCCAGAGCGATATGGTTCTCAGAGATTTCTCTTGCCCACGGCACGCATAGACCTGTATAAAACTAGCTTTGGTTTTGTAGGGCCTTCTATGTGGAACTCTCTTCCCTCGAATGTCAAATCCAGTAAAACTGCTGGTTCTTTTAAATCCTCAGTAAAGGAACACTTAAACTGTTCGCAATCGAATGGTTCTGCATAAGATTTTCTAACCTCAGTTGCTGACTAATGTACATAATTATATGTGATGTATTGACCATGTTGCCTAGTGTTGGTTCAATGTTTTTTGTGTGTTTTATAGATATATATATATTCCTTTGCTTGTGTAATTGATTATGACTATAGCTTCTGTTCTATTTTCTCTTTGCATAATTGTTATATATATTCTATAATTTTTAACTGTTTATCGATGTCGTTTGCAGAATGCGTGTGGATGTGTAAGAATGCAAAGGACACGTTGGAAGACTATGCCTCGGCCTAAAATGTTAATCCTTTGGGTAAATAAAATGTTCTGAGTCTGAGTCTGAGTCTGAGTCTCTCTCTCTCTCTCCCCTCTCTCTCTCTCTCTCTCTCTCTCTCTCCCTCTCTCTCTCTCTCTTTCTCTTTCTCTCTTTCTATCCCTCCGCCACACACAGCGGGATAAGATAAGATAAGTAGGTAAAAACGATCAATTAGTAAATGAAATAAAAGCAATTACTTTCCTCAATCAACCATTGCCAAAACCGGTCCCTTCAGACCGTAATCAAGTGTCGATCTATCATCCTGTGTGCAACCATGAAGATCAACAGATGGTATACTGAGGTCAAGGTTCTTTGACTTACTAATGCAGTGATGGAGAAAGTTTTTAAGCTATGGGTATTTATACCCTCAACCAAAACATGTGGGGGTTTTCATACCCTCAAAGCAAACATAAGGGGTTTTTTATACCCCCTTTCAGTTTTGTAGGGAGTACACCAACATACGTAATAAACACTTTGCGTGAAAAGTCTTTTCATCAGTTTGAATTTCTTCAGCCGGGCCCGGTGCGGCTTACCTTTTTCTTCTCTTACCGAGCACTCAAAGCCAAAGGCTGACAAAAATGTTTGTTTTTCTTTTCCTTCATCTTGTTTTAATTTTTTGGAGCAATTAGTTTTGTCTGCTTTATTTTTCCTTTTCTTCGGCTTCCCCTCAGATCGCAGATTGTCGGCCATGTTTAATGTTGGGTTGTTGTCAGTCTTATATAGCCAATCAAAAGCGTCGAGAAAAAAAATTGATTATTATCGTGCATATGATTGGCTGTTTCTCGGAAGCGACAGAATGAATAGGAGGGGGAGAGAGGGTGGTAGGCGGTCGCGCAGGACGCACAGGCACACGATCCATATCGAGCGAAAGATGTACGCACGACCGAAATAGTTGTACCTGATGATACCTCCCAGCAACTTAGCTTTACGTTTTCATACCCCTTTGGCACTGACTTTGTGCGTGTTTATACCCTTTCATTACATTTTCGTTACGTGATTTCCCAACTCAGTACGTGAAACACGTACGATTGTACGTGATCTCCATCACTGTTAATGACTCATCGAAAAATAGCTGAGCAAAGAAAATGGTCGGGTCCAGAGACACGTCAAACAGCGATGAAATCTTCGTTTAGATCTCAGCCGGCTGTGGTAGTCCAAAATAAATAAAATTTGGTAATGATGTGATGGTCATATGACTTCATAATGACTAATTAAAAAAAATATTTACGCAAGGTTGTCCGATTTACAATAAAATGTCAAAAACAAATAAACACACGAAATCTACCATGATAAGTTTTGTTTTCAGTCGACTGTGGATGTCAACATAAATTTTAATGAATGACTTCCCTTGACCTAATGAATGTTCTACAGGTACAAGAACATAGTACTAAACAAATCAGATGACATTAAAATACAAACCACTATGCAAGCACAAAGTACTGTAATGAAGTTAAAAAACAAATAAAATGCTTGTAAAACAATACATAAAGCACTGATTTCATCGAGAATACACAGCTATTTACTGCTTAAATACTACAACATCAAACCACACATTTACTAGTAAATGACCTGCTAACAGTGACACAGCCAAAGTACAAGCAATATACAAGATACAAGAATACTTTATTATCCCAGAGAAATTAAAACATGCATTGCTGACAGTACTACAACACATTGCAATAAATGTGTCAGAAAAGGCAATTACAAACATTCACTCATTAAAACAATAGTTGTTTTGCAATTTCACGTCACTTCTACTATAGATTTTTGGGGTATACATTTCCTCCTTGATTGGAACATACTTGAATGTCTTGCCTTCTTGCTTTCTTCCTTTTAAATGATCATAATTACACAGTAACTCCCATGGTGTGTGTGTGTGCGCGCGCGCGCGATTGTGTGTGTGCTGTGTGAGTGTGTGTATGTGTGCGGTGTGTGTGTGTGTATGTGTGTGTATACTTGTTTACACGGTGTTATTTGGACAAACTAGTGAACATCTACAGAACTTTTAATGACAGCCCTTGTTGTTTTGACGTCAAACAAATGATCCGTTAGTGTTAGGGCCGTGTTAGAGTAAGGGTTAGAACTAGGATTTGGCGTTAGAACACTTAAAAGTGCTTAAAAAGGGGGACAAAATATGACCCATTGTCAACACAACGTAAGTGGCGTTTCAGGAAAGTCATAATAATGCCGTGAAAACAAGTTAGTGTGTGCGTGTGGGTGTTTGTGTGTGTATGTGAAATATTTATCTTATTGTACATATCATTTACTTTTCTTAATTATTTTAATTTTATTTATCTTAGTTTAATCATAACGTTGATAATTTGATATGGTGTCTAATAACCTTACTGTAACAGCAGAAATAGTGACGACAACAATGTAGGAAATTAGCTTAGCGCAAAATAGATACCATCGAATGAAACTGGACGTTAATACAACAGTTATCTAAAAAGCAGCCCACACATGGCAAATTAACTTCCTTGAGACAGTCACCCCGCCACCCGATCAAGATACCATCTAACAGCCGGAGCGACCAAGAATTTTAAATAGCATACTTTAGTCAAAAACTGACCATAACGTTGTCTTCGTTAAATAACTTACTCCACGGTGACCATAGTCAATGAGACACTAAGTAGCTCACTCCAGCCAAAAGTTACCAAGATGATGTCACCAGTACTGGGCAGGCACCTCTTATCGTTATTGCATCTGTTCTCCACTCTATCCCTGACACTCCACTTTAAAGATAATTATGCGTGTCCAGTGACAAGAGAGAGGGGGAGGAACTATTCAAATCAGAACCAATCCCGTATATGCGAGATTAACGAAAACGAGAGCTAAAAACGATTGGTCAGAAGACTACTAGGAATTCTTGCATATCTTTGGGGACCAAAAATCAGCTGGTCAGTCGCAAACAAACTGCCCAGCCGTGAGGGTCGACCAAATGAACAAACTGCAGTGTCCGTCTATCTCCATCTCATCAAGAGAGTGCTAGAGACGTAAAAGACGATTTCACGAGTCCCAGAGTCTACAAGTAAGATAACACTAGTAGTTTTGATATGTGTATGTTTATTGTATATTGAATACCATGTATTGATAATATGTTCTTGATATATATAGTTACAGAAACAGATTATTGTTTCTGAGACAGTATGCATGTGGATTGATGTATCTTAGCCTTAAGATTCGAATTGAATTGTGTATATGGGAACCCTGCAGGTGTCTGATGCTATAGACACTTTGCAGAGGAGACCGCACACTTATAGCTAACGAGATTACTGTAGCCAGAGCTCCGACTTTTACAGGTCGGTCCTGGGATCATAAAGGTTTGTGGAGACGAACGCCTGACCGTCGCTCCCGTGGCACCAAAGGAGAACAATCCAGAGTCTACCTGGCCACGTCCGAACCCCACAGCTACAAGGGCGACCCGACTCACCGTAGATAAGTCACCCGCAAATGAACTGAGTCTTACCCTCGAGAAAACTAGAACATTTAGAAAACTACGAACAGTGAAAATCATAACCACCGTTAGCACAGGATGAATAAACCCTGCTAAAGAACTCTCCCAGCACTTCGAACTATATTACTTATTATTTACCGGTTAATGCAGAAATGTTAAAGTTTGTGTTGAATATATAAAAAGTGAAATTACATACATACGACTGGTGTCATTCTATTTGTATTGTTGTGTAGCTATTAGTTTTCTTCTCTCGAGACATAATAATCTAGTCTTTTGATTAGTAAGTAACGGTTCTCAAGTTGAGCCAAATGATACTAAAATTCCCGAGAACAAATATAAATTTTATGTGACCAAAGTGCCGTGATCTGTCTCTCACACAACTTTCGGAATTCTGGTAAAAGAACGATCGATAGTGGTAGCACATCGCCCATCTATCAATAAGTCTTACCCCCTAGTAAGATAAACGTATCTTCCCCAGAATATCATCACACTTACCACGAAAGTAAATTCGGCTTTAAATTAAATTAAGGAATACAACACAAACTATCAGCTTTGGTATTTTTTTTACAACACAAATTTCATTTATTTAATTTAAAGTCTGCATACATAGTGATCTTAGACCAACAACAACAGCAGCAACAACAACAACAACAATAACAACGACAACAATAAGGACAGTTTTTTAAACATTAAAAATGTCACAATTTGACCAGCTTGAACTCCAACATAAAATGTACAAAATTCTTGAACATCAAGCTTTTATTTTTTTCATTTATCATCATAATATACATCAATATATGTTTCAAGCAATATAAAACAAAACTTCGCAGCTCTAAGCAAAACTACAACAAATATCAACATCTTTTATTAATTTTTATTTATTTATTTGTGCAATCCTGTATAGCACAAACACTACAACAAATGTTAGTGTTTCAATCACATGCACACGTAAAAAAAAGGAAAATAAATAATTATTTTAGAATATTTAAGAGATATTACAATAATATTATCCCCTACTTCAATTCTGAACGTGTGCGGTTGAAAATGGCGTGCGTGAGTATGACGCAAAATAATATGATGACGTTAGTATACATACTGTACATTGTAAGCAAAATTCACATAATTTTAATCTTTTTGCACTACACACAACAAAGAAATATCAATTTCCAAATCAACGAGTTAGCTACAGCCTGCTGGAGAAATGTAAGGACTGGTTTAACAAACACACTGCCACAGTAATGTACAACTCGTACAAAATTACAACATCGATGGCAAAAACTTAAAACAAAAGATGCAAACACTGTTCACTCATTGCGATACATTTACACTTACCCTAATTCACATTTCAGCCTGGAACATCGGCAGTTTAAATATTAATTTTCTGACTAAAAGAAGAAATTAAAAAGCTCTTACTCTCAAGCTAAAATCACACACATTTTCGGTTGATTTAAAAAAAAAAAAGTTCTAGTCTAAAAACTGGTCACAAATTAGTATACAAATAAAAGACATCAAGCATTAATATTCATATTAAAATAAAACAAAATCAGAATGAATTAAAATCATTACCAAAAATCATTAATTTGATAATTTATATTAATTTTCTTATACTGCTGGTAAAACTTCCTTTAATAAAATATTAAGTTATAAAAAGGATACAAACATAGAGTACGGTGACCATCACGCGGCCAGACCGAGGTGCGGCCAATTCTAATAACTCCTATTCTACTAGCTTTTAAGCTTTGAGGAATCACAATTGCTTCCCTTGAGTCTACCTTATCCTTTTTGTCGTGATTTCCGGTTTATGGCCGCGCTCTGCATATGAATTTTACTGTCTGTAAGTATTCACACTTTTCTGCTATCCTATGCACCAACGGGAATCCCCCGTTTAAGAGGGGTAACTCTTTCCGTTACCGTGAAACATACTTCCGGTTTCTTTCTCCGCCTATTGTTTATCCGAGTGTTTTGAGTGAGTTATTTCCAAATATTCAAGAATATGTCGAATCACATGAGAAAGCGTTGGTGGAAGCATAAAAGAGAAAGTGTTGCAGAGAATGCCTGATGGATTTGAAGTCCCAGTTGTGACAGTCAAGTTTACAGTGGGAAGACAACATGTGTCACTGGCCACCGGTATCACACCCTCACATAGTCAACTACTTCGTGTTTTGTGAAGGTTGCGACGGCGAAGCTATGGAAAACTACAAGAGTTTTCAGGTCCTGTTTCACTTTCTGTCGACGATCGTTCTTTAATCGTTGTATCGCTAGCTCTTCCATCTGA